>OY734949.1:20651572-20892365 GCA_963457585.1 Spergularia bocconei
TAATGAAAAAAAAATGAAATAGCATAACGGGTGACGTGATAGTGGAATGCGAATGAAATAGTATAACGGGTTACGGGATATGGAATGAATGGAATAATATAACGACTAACGTACAAGTAGAAAGGAAATAAAATTACGAGAAATTAGTAGAAATAAATAATAATATAATATGACGGGTGGCCAAAGTTGAAAGGAAAACATCATGTAAAATATCGTTTCAAATAATATTGTAATAAAAATAAACCTACATTTTTATGAAACGTATATAAACAATATAAGTAGGTAGCCCGGGCGTGGGCCGGACACGTAATCTAGTTGTTATAAAAGTGTGTGTTGATTAAATTTGGGTTGCTTGATTATTAGGTCGTGTGTTTTTGAGAAATTCGATACGATATGGCAGCCGTAGCAACCGGACAGTATCGTACTCGATCTTAGACACCGGTATTCTCGTGAACCTTTAAAAGAACCTGGTTCAGGTGACGGATATGATAAGATTAAAGTTGACGAGTGTGGAAATCGGTACACTCCGTATGATCCTCGTTGGTATTTTAATTTCCCGATGGCAAGACCCCAAATAAGACAAGCGAAGTAGGGTTTGAAACAGGAGCACCTTCCGAACCTAAACTATTTGAGGATTATGACAGTGGGGTTGATGAGAATTTCAAGTTTTTTTCAACGACTATAAGTGTGTTGTATTTTACTGTTTTACCGTGTTTCGGTGAACTATTTTCGACTGTGCATTGAAATAATGCAATGCCATGTATAGTTCGTGTTATCGGGTGTCTAGTACACGCCCGTGCTATGTATGTGTATGATGTATCAATGTGTTCGACATGAGTAATTAAGTATGTGTATGAGTGCATCAAATGGGGTACATACTCAATTTCGAAGTGTTCTTTTTATAATCATAATCATCTATATCATTACATGCATGAACTGGCATGAGTTTTGGACACGTACGATAAGGCTCGACTTAGAGAGAAAGTCGATCAATAGGCTCACAAGCCGGACTTTTGACAAGCATTACACCACATTAATTGTTCTAATCCAGATTTGACAGAGGCACCTTAATTAACTTCTAATCGAGAAATCATTCTAAAAATCAGACTCCGATCCAAAACTAGAATTGCTCATCGAATTGAAGATCGGTTAGCCAACGATATTAAAGAGAAGAGAGATGAGCCAACAATTATAACATGGCCATAACGAATGAACAAGCTTAGCTTATCCGTGTAAATATGCTAAATTATAAGTTTTGGAAATGGGCCGGTACGACTCTATGACAATAAGAAATGCACAATTTAGCTAAAGATCAAAGACTAGTGCACATTAGGAGGTGCGAAAAATCACGGGCTGTTGTTGACAAAACATTGTTAACAGCAGGGGTAGAGTGATACTATACACTGTTAGCTAGAACGATACTATGTTACAAAAATGCATGTACTATTTATAGTGATTTTTGTCAACCCTTAGTGTCGGAGTTCATCTTTTGACTCTGTCCCAGGATAGTACGAGGCATCTACCGTTTGGCGCAGTAGCCACACGACGTTTTCAGGCAATAAGTCTTTGAGTACTTCCATAATATCTGACGTGCCTGCTTCTGTATTTTCTGGATGTATTTTTATTGCGTTGAGTTCAGAAATGGGCTACACCAATCACGGAGTGTTCATGCATGGTTATTGGAGAAAGTTCGTGTCGAAAAATTTCTCAATGACTCCTGGAAGCCTAATGATTGGAGCAATGCTACTATGGTTTGGAAATACTATGGTTTCAAGTTTTTTGTCACATGGGAATATAGAACCATCAAATGCTGCGGAGGTTGGAAATACGAGTAGTGATGGATAATATTTGTTCATAACAGTGCGTTATTGCATAAAACGATCATTTTGGTTAAACTATTTACCAAAACGAATGTGTAAGACCCAATACGTGGATTATTTATGAATAACCAGCTTTTGCGGTCGCCGCCAAACTTTCTGTAATGAAAGCAATTATTGGTCAGGAGTGCCTCACCACACCACGCAGCCTCAAAAGGCAATGAGCGTAAGCACCATTATGATGGTCATCTAGTAGAAAGGTGGGGTTGGTAATATTGTTGAGGAGAACATTGATGGATTTGACCATCTGCGAAAAAAAAGAACAATTTTTACTTTATATTTCTTTGTCCAAAAACGAATATTGTATTTGTAAACGAGAAATTTTCGGAGATAGGAATTATTACCGTCTAGAGTAAGGCCTAAACGACTTCTTTTGGAAGGTTCGGTGGGACGCCTTTAGCATGATCGGGGATGAAAACCGCTTGATTTCCCTATAAATTTCCTTGTATCCTTATGGTTTGTTTTCCACCGCCCCACTACATCTTTATTGTTTGTTTTCCAGTGCCCCTGTATCTTTAATGTTTGTTTTCCAGCGCCACCTGCATCTTTATGCTAGTTTCCAACCCTGTAATCAGATGTAACAAGAAGTTGCATCAAACAATAGTTTGGAATTTCTTAAATTCCATGATTATCCAAGATTTCACGTAATTAGCATGTAGAATCTTTATAAAGTGCTGATTGCAAAGCTCTATTACAGATTTCCCAAAATCTGAAAAATCACGAGCTATTGTTGACAAAACATTGTCAACAGCAGGGGTAGAGTGATACTATACACTGTTAGCTAGAACGATACTATGTTACAAAAATGCATGTACTATTTATTGTGATTTTTGTCAACCCTAAGTGTCGGAGTTCATCTTTTAACTCTGTCCTAAAATAGTACGAGGCATCTACAGTTTGGCACAGTAGCCATACGGTGTTTTCACGCAACAAGTCTTTGATTACTTTCATAATATCTGAGGTGTCTGCTTCTGTATTTTCTGGCTGTATTTTTATTGTGTTGAGTTCATAAATGAGGCTACACCATTTACAAAGTGTCCATGCATGGTTATTAGAGAACGTTCGTGTAAAAAGATTTCCCAATGACTTCCGAAAGCAATGTTTCTATGGAACCATCAAATGCTGCGGACGTTGGAAATACGACTAGTGATGGATAATATTTGTTCATAACAATTTTTCGTGAATGATGTTAAATTTCTTCGTCAATGATGTTAAAGGCTTGGTAGAATACCTTCTTTCCATCACGTCTTACACCTTGAATAATAGGCCTTTTGTTTTGATACGCCACCTTTAATCTCTCTGTTATCTGTTTAGCAGTGTGAATCTAGTTGCTGTCAAATTGACTTTTTCCATGTGTTCCCACAGATCGTACTGTTTTGCCAATTTAGCTTCTTTGGTGAAGTACTCCAATAGGGGCAGCCCGGAAAATTCTGCGTGTTTGACTTGTTTTGCCAGGCCTTCTTCCAATGTTTTGTAACCTAGGCCAGGGGCTTTTTGTGTCAGAGTGTCTCTCATTTCGCGTGGAATGTCATTAAGTTCGAACTTTTCACCAGGTATAAAGGGTTGAGGCTGGATCCGCTGAAGAAAATGAGTAACGCTTCCATCATCGCGGTAGCAGAGATATGGTGTTTCGATATCCTGTTTAGCTATATAAAACCTTTAACAAGCTGCAACAAAGTTTAATTTGTTTTGTTAGTGTATTTGAATGTTGGGAGCAACAACAACTAGTAGTGGTCTATATAATATTGTATACTTACCGTTTGGCATAGAAGCCATACGGCTCCTGGGGGTAACAGCTTTCCGAACTTCTTGAGATGCTCTTATATGTCAGACGTGATATCTTTTTCTGGCTCTACAATGTCTGATATAATATCTTCTATTTCTGGCTCTTCAATGTCTGATTGAGTGCCCTAATTTGTCATCTGATCTGCAGCATTCTGCTCAACTGTATTCTTCTAACCTCCACTACCTGTTTCTTACGGAAATTTCACCTAATAACTTCAGTCGCAAGATCCGAAAACCCAATACTCCAATATAATGAAATAAACTTCAGAAACAAGTTTCCTCCCGACAAATTAAACCTAAATTCGGTAATTAATTATTGAAGCAGCAATTGCTATGATTAAATATTTCACACAAGATTCATTCTGTTCAACTGTATTCTTATGACCTCCACTATCTGTTTCTTACGAAAATTTCACCTAATAACTTCAGTCGAAAACCCAATACTCCAATATAATAAAATAAACTTCAGAAACAAGTTTCCTCCCGACAAACCTAAATTCGGTAATTAATTATTGAAGCAGCAATTGCTATGATTAAAAAATTTCACACAAGATTCATGCACACGTAATCTAAATAATGAAATCTCTTACACCCTATTATATATATATATATGCACAATCCAAAACTTCAGAAACACGTTCCCTGGGTTTAATTAGTTTTGAGAATCTTACTGGGTGTTTTAATTGGAGAAAAGAGTTTTATGGGTTGATGCCAACATTGAGATGAAAGAGAGGACATTGCATGTTGAGGTAAGGATAATTCATCATCCAAGTTTGATAGGGAAACATATGACAAAATTGAGATGAAACATCCGACGAAGGTAACATCAAAATTTGTCACAAAAACGGCAGTCCCGTGTGCTGATTAGGCCATTGTTGCCGGCGGGGTTGTGCTACTGGAGTGGTGCAGGTGAGGATTGAGAGAGGAGAGAGAAATGAGGGTTTGGGTTGGGGGAGTGATTTACTGACAGATATGGGAACCAACAAAACGTTGGACTCTGAAAAGTGTCACCTCACTAACGGCGTTAGTCTCAGACCCTAAACGATAACAAACTAAACTTCAGACCCCAAAAACATTGAAACGTTGGACCCCAAACAGGGGCTTAACTCTTCTACAATTGGTCGTAATGATGTCTGGTGTTACGCCTTCAGAGATCAACTGTATGGTAATAATATATAGGAACTTGAGAGCATACTTTGCACGAACACGTTTAATTTGTTTTTAATCTATCTAAATGATGAAATAAAGTTTATTTATTTCTTTTATAGCATTTGTACTCGTGTAAAATGACACAAAATTTTATATAATAATGGTAATGACCCAATTGTAGATTTTTATTTTTTATCATTTGAATATAATATTATATATTCAAATCTGAAATCAAAGTTTTGTTAGGAGTACACTTATAGTTGACAGTTAGCAATTGGATATGGTGATAAATTTTTATATAACAGAAAAAAATAATCATGATAATTAGTTAATACTCCCTCCGTTCCGATGGGATCTTGGACTTTGGTTTCGGACCAAAAAGCAAGGAATGGAGCAATTAGAGAAGCAAGTGGGAGTGTCAATATCAATCTTATTAATTAAATATACTACGTATAAACTCCTACTCTAATATTTTCTCATCTTCCCTCCAACCAACAGCCACCTCTGGTCGCCGCCCTACCCCCGCCGCACCCCCACCTCAACCGCCTAAACGCCACCATAAGCCACCGCCAGAGTGATCGACCTACTCCGGCGATCACTCCAGCTGACCCCACGACCATCGCACCCCTCCCCTCCGTCTTCTCTCCCTCCTTTTAAATCCAAAATTTCGTTTTTTTTTCTCTCTCCTCTCCCACACTTTACCACGAACGGCGACCCCTCCCCTCCCCCGCCTCAGCCAACCCTCCTCCCCTCTCCCCTACTCCGACCCTAATACCCACTTTTTAGTCCCCTCCAATGCCGACGAGTGATGGGACATAAAAGGGGGAATCGAAAATGGCGCGTCTGGGGTGGACCGTGGGGGGAGGGTCGAAATCGGAGTTCAGGGAGGAATAGGTCTTAGCGGTGTGGTGGTGGTGCGGGAGATGTGTAGCGGTGGAGGGGCGCATCAAGGGTGGTGGACTGATGGGTGGGGGGGTTGTAGGGGAGAGAGAATGTTGAGGGTGGCTTTTAATTAAAATGGGTTATGGGTTTAGATTAGTGTTAATTTGGCCCTTAAAACAACATTTATTGAACAAAACCCTCCCATAAAAGAAAAGGCCAAGAAATGAACGAAACAGGCCAAATGGAATAGTCCAAGTATTTATTGGAGCGGAGGGAGTATTAATTTAAATATAATCCTTCTATACTATTAAAGGAGCCTTTTTTGACGCTCCTACAACGTCCGAGTGTTTTTAAAGAGTCGTGATAATTTTTTAATATTAACTTTGTTTTGATTATTTTTTAAATTAAGTTTTTTATCGCGTTATCCATCTATTAAACTTCTAATTTACATCCTACAATCCTAATTATGCCGTAGGATTGGTAGATCTACGATGTCAATAGCTAAAAGGATTCTATATTCCTATCTAACTAAAATCCTATCAATGGTTAAATAAAACAGAGCTAAAAGAATTCTATAGCCCTATCAACTTCTATACCGTGCGTAGGAGTATATAGTCCTATGAACTTTAGGACTACAAAATCTAATATATATATATAAAAGCTTACAATTTGGAGCGCATTGAGGGTATCCAGAGGCCAAGAAATGCAGGGAGAGAGTCCAATAAATGTTAAACTCTCACTTAGAGTATAAAAGATAATTCACATAAAACATTAAAAAATGCACACACAGACTTTAATATTTGTAGAACTCTTATGTAGTAAATATGATATAAACTGTTATAACTCCGGCTACGTATATAAGAATATTACGATACATGTATCATTAGGTTTGCGTCGAAATGTATGTCAATATAAGACCCATTTACACTACTTTTGAAAAGTTAAGAGGGCGTCGAGAGGTCGAGAAATGCACAGAGAGAGTCCAAGAAATGTTAAACTCTCACTTAAAGTATAAAAGATAATCCACATGCAACATTAAAAAATGCATACACAGAGTCCAATATTTGTAAAACTCTTATTTAGTAAAGTTATCAAGATGAAATATGATATAAACTGTTATCACTCGGGCTACGTATATCAGAATATTACGATACATATATCATTAAGTTCGTGTCGAAATGTATGTCAATATAAGACCCATTTACACTACTTTTGAAAAGTTAAGTATGATTTTGGTTGAAATCTGTCGACAAGTTTAAAACTTCAATTTACACATACTTATGAAAAATATAGCGAATAATTTGGAGTGCATTGAGAGCGTCAGGAGGTCAGGAAATGCAGAGAGAGTCCAACATTTGCTAAACTTTCACTTAAAGTATAAAAGATAATTCACATAAAACATTAAAAAAATGCACACAAAGAGTCCAATATTTGTAAAACTCTTCTATAATAAAGTTAATCCATTATAAAAGTTAATAATTTGGAGCGCATAGAGGGCGTCCAGAGGTGTAAAAATGCACAGATAGAGTCCAAGATATGTGAAACTATAACATAAAATATTAATGTAATCCACATTAAACATTAAAAAATACACTCGGAAAGATTCAACATTTGTAAAACTCTCCACATTAAATATTAAAAAATGCACAGAGAGAGTACAATATTTGTAAAACTCTTCTATGATAAAGTTATCAACATCAAACATAATACAAACTGTTATAACTTGGGCTGCGTATATCAGAATATTACAATACATGTATCATTAAGTTTGTGTCGAAACGTACTTTAATATAAGATCTATCTACACATACGTTTGAAAAGTTAAGTACGTTTTGGTTGAGATATTCCGACAAGTTTAAGACATTAAAAAATGCACAGAGAGCCCAATATGTGTAAAATTCTTTTGTAAAACAATTATCAACATGAAACATAATATAAACTGTTATAACATAAGGTACGTATATCTGAATATTACGATACATGTATCATTAAGTGCGTGTCGAAATTTTCTTCAATATAAGATCCATTTACACATACTTTTGATTTGGTTGTGATATATCGACAAGTTTAAGACTTTGTGAAAAATGCTTAAAAATTGAGTATTATCTAAAGATAGAGTATAAAACTTTGCACGATGACATAAATAATTTATTGAGATTAGGAGACATCTTCACTAACAAACATTTAATATTTTGTCATGTTTATTGATTTGTTTTAATTGATAAATAAAAATAGGCGATTATGATAGAGTGACCCGTGCAACGCACAGGCTTTTCACCTAGTTGTTAGTATTTAAAGCAAAATTGCATACCACGTATCATGTATCATTAAAGGAGACTTTTTTTGAACCCTCATCACGATCGAGCTCTCTTAGAGACTTTTGGTAATATTATATTGAAAATATATCTAATAAGAATTTAGGTATGACTGTACTTATAATTACATAATATGTTATCTCGATCTTTTACCACACATTTAGGTAGACAATCAAATTCTATCAGACGCAAAACTCATACGCTAGTGCAAGTCGTGTAACAATGGTCCACCACATCTAAGCTGGAATGATATAAAAATTTTTTGCTATGGATTAACCGTAGATCTTAGGAATCATACATTCATTGACTGCATATATAAGATCTTAGTGATGCATTTCACGTTACGCATGGTTTTGTATTGATAATTCCAGTTAACAAGTAGAGACTAAAGTTTACTTGGGCATTGGTTTGTAAGTAACACTCAAACACTCGAATGAGGCACATCATTGGTACTTCACAAGTAAAAGAAGCTTATTTAGGAATAACATGGTCATATAAATTAACAACTTTGACACAAACATGTCCTTTAGAGTTTAACTCTAAACGTAACTTTAATCATAACTTATGCGATTATATTTTAAAAATTATAGTACTTTTTTGGATATTTAGTCATACATTTTCTTTGGGCAGTATATATTACAATTTCAATTTTATTCGGTTTAATAGTAACATTGTTATGTGACCCGTGCAATGCACGAGCCTTCATCCTAGTGTTATATAATGGGTGACGGGATAGTAGAATGAAATAGTATAAGATGTGACACGATAGTGAAATAAAATTGAAATAGTATAATGAGTGACGTAAAAGTGGAAATGTAATGATAATATGTGAGTAGAAATAGATAATAATAGAGTATGACGAGTGACAAAAGTTGAAAGAAAAAAATAAATGTATACCGTTCATAATAATATTAGAATGAATAAAGATAAAATTACATATTTTTTATAAAACGAGTATAAACATTATAAATAGACAACCCGAGCATGACACAACACGCACGAGCTTGCAAACTAGTAAAATATTAAAAATTAAATAAAATATAATGAAAAATATAGTGAATGTCCATTTGAAAGGAGACACGATGTTAGATTTGTCTAATTTTTTTTCCTGATTCATGAATTCGATTTTTGTAAATTTGGACCCGCTTTCGGGTCGAAAATACAAGATCGTCTAGCTTCAAACCATGAAAAGGCATCCGACCAGGATCATCAACTATGAATGATGAATGTGTACATATATACATGCCAAGTAGCAAAAATTATGATTATGCAATAAATGTAACATATTTTTGCATTGGGTTTATGAAAACTGATAGTAGAAGTCAAAATTGTTACTACAAATCTATCAATAGGAAAAAATTTAAATGGATTTCTTTTCCAAAATTAATGACCTGGGTCTTTGTCTCTAATATCTTTCCCTTTTTTTTCTTCTTCCGAAGATTAGAGTAAAAAATTTATCCATAAAAATTTATCATATCTCATATGACATCTACAACGAGACATGGAAACACGATAACTCTTCACATTAGTCTAGGAAATCAAGAAAGACCTTATAAAAGGCACTACGTCGACTAAACAAGTCAAAAAATAGCGACTAATAATCTCGAGAAAGCAAATCACACGGCATCCAAGAGTATATCTATACTAGTATAATCTAAGATCTTATTAACAAATTCCCAAAATTCTTAAACTCTCAAGCATAAAATTTCAGGCAAATTTGAATTTAAGAACGAAAAACGTATTCCCAAACACACTCTTAATCACATTATTTACTACTTTGGGTATACTTTGCTATTTTGAGTATACTTTGTCATGTGGTAATTTCTTTTTTAATGCCCACCCCATTTTACCTTTCCGAGTCAGCACTAGTCAGTCAGCACCCCACCAACCAAAAATAACCGCCTAGAAATATCTTCGATCACCGGTGACCGGGAACAGTAATAACGAAAAAAGACATTAAAACCAGTGAGGTGGTTAACTCTGGTAAATCCGCCAGATTAATCTGATTTTATGATCAAATATACAAATTAGGGTTTCGTCGATTTCCGAAGCTCAAAAGGTAACTTCTTCAAAATTTCCCCCAATTCAATTTTTAGTCACATTGTCATTCATAATAATTCCTTTATTCCCTTCTTGTTACTTTCACAAAATCAATCATTTTTGTTATTGTTGTTGCTTTTGTTATTGTTGTTGTTGTTGCTGATTTTGTTGTTGTTAGTTAATTTTGTTGTTGTTGTTGTTGCTAATTTCGTTGTTGTTGTTGTTGCTAATTTCGTCGTTGTTGTTGTTGCTAATTTCGCTGTTGTTGTTGCTAATTTCGTTGTTGTTGTTGTTGTTGCTAATTTCGTTGTTGTTGTTGTTGTTGTTGTTGTTGTTGTTGTTGTTGTTGTTGTTGTTGTTGTTGTTGTTGTTGTTGTTGTTGTTGTTGTTGATTTGATTGTTGATTTTGTTATTGAGTTTGTTGTTGTTGTTGTTGTTGTTGTTGTTGTTGTTGTTGATGATCTTGTTAATGAACTAGCTTAATGAACTGATGTAAAGTAAGATAATCCATATATAGATCCCATTACCTCTTGTATGGGACTAATGATGTTTCTACCGTTTGCTAATTCACCAATCGATCTAGTAACAAACTCTTAGCACCATATACACATATCAATTACTAAAAATCAACACAAATCATACAAACCAATATAAAGGTATTTTAAACCAATAATGCGAGATAATATTAAGGCAGAAAATTATAGTATTGTACAGTGTTAGCTAGAACGATACTATGTTACAAAAATTCATGTACTCTTTATAGTGACTTCTGTCAACCCTTAGTGTCGGAGATCATTTTTCGAATCTGTCCCAGGGCCATCTATCGTTTGGCACAGTACCCATACGGCGTTTTGAGGCAACAAGTCTTTGAGTACTTCCATAATGTATGACGTGTCTACTTCTGTATTTTTTGGCTGTATTTATTTGGTGTTGAGTTCATAAATGAGGCTACACCATTTGCGGAGTGTCCATGCATGGTTATTGAAGAAAATTTGTGTCGAAAATTGGCTTGTCTTTTCTAGGGGAAGGCCATATCCTTCTGCATGAGTGCATGTTGGAGTTCGCTTGTCAGCCCTTCCTCCAATGATCGGAATCTCAATTCAGGGGCTTGTTGTGTCAGCTTGCCTTCAAGTCTGAACTCATTAGTTATCAGGTATGAGGGGTTGTGGCTTGATTCGTTGAAAAAAATGAGTAACGCTCCCATCTTGCCGGTTCCGAAGATAGGGTGTCTTTATATCACCATCTTGTCGATTCCGAAGATAGGGTGTCTTTATCTCGAAAAGCTACATTAGTGATCTATGTATGTTGTTGTATACTGGTCGTGTGGCATAGAAGTCATACGGCTCCTTTAGGCAACAACTCTCGGAGCTTTTCGATATGGTTTTCAATGTCTGAATTGATTCCTTCTGTTTATGGTTCTTGACATGCAGTTGTAAGAAATATGTCAATTCTGAAGCTCGAGACTATTGAACTAAATAATATCGAAGGAGCAATAGTTTTGTTAATACTGTTTGTTTGAGTGCCCTGATTAACCATCTGACATGCATAGTTATGACCTGCGTTATTCTGACATGCAATTTTCTCACCTGCAACATTATTTTGACCTGCATTATTCTCATCTGCATAATTGTTATATCTATTAGACGGTACTATATTACGGACAGTCACAGGGAATAGTCGACTACCTGTTTCTTGTGCCCCGGTTAGTCCTCCATTTGAATTTCTATAGTAGACGGTACAATATTACCGACAGTTACAGAAAACCCGAGTTATAGGGAACAGTTCACTACCTATTTCGTGTGCCCTGGTCGGTCCTCGATTTGAATTTTTAACAGTGTTTGAATTTCTGCCCCGCTCATTTCTCCATTTAAAGTTCTATACTTAAATTTAACTTACTCCGTAATAACTTCTGTCACAAGTATGCCTTGATCGTAAAACGTAAAATCTGCAAACATGTCCCAAAATCAGACTTGAAATTTTCTAGTCTGGAATTCACTAATCGGGAATTCAAACTAAACTCGGACAGGAATTTCACCTAATAACTTTAGTCGTATGCAGATGATTGTACTATCGTACCGTAAACCCAACAATATAATGAAATAGCGCTAACTTTACAGGTTATGACTGAAGTCAGCCCAAGATTCTACAGTTCTTCATGGTCGTTGCATTAAATAACAAGATTCTCAAATAGAGGAAAATCCAAGAACCAATGATGAAAAGAAACTTACCCTTGACATTTTGCCGCTGCATAGCAGAAATAGCATCATTGAAGCAGCCTCTCGTGAGATGACTTCGGAAAACATCTCCCGTCTTCTTTCTCCTTTCGTCATCTCTCATCTTCTTTCTCGTTTCGTCAAGCTCCATTTTTTTCTTCGCAAGAAGTTGCAGGTTACCGTTACAAGAGAATAATAAATTATTATATAGTACACTACTAGTATTCAAATTTTCTGGTTGTTTGTGAGTTACGTAATATATAAATATATATCGAAAACGCTAAACGCAGCAAAAAAAACCACCTAAACGCAGCATAAAATTTTATTAAATATTACTCCCTCCATTCATATCCAAATGCCCCATTGATTTTGCAGTTTTTGACTTGCTATATTGTGGGCCACATATCAACCAAATGAATAACTTATTTGGTATAAACTTAAGGGGAATTTGGATAGGGCATTGCAGAATAGAGTATTTGCTAATTTTTTCACTAAGTGAACATTTCATTTGATCTAGAGGTGTGCCCAAATATGCCCCGTAAAAAACTGCCAAAAAAATGGGGCATTTGGATATAAATGGAGGGAGTATTAATTATATTTGCTTTTACAAATACACCCTTCAATAAGAAAAAATAAAAACCTTTCAATTCATAGATTTTTACCCAAAATTAGGTAAAGTAATTAAAAAGTTTATTTTTGTTTTCAATTTTCTTTTCATCCCTGCAAACTCATTCCCATTCCCTGCTCTTTTTCGCTTCGACATCTTTCCATCATCATTTCATCTAAAACTAGATTGTGTGCCTGGCCCACTCCCGGGATACCTACTTATATTGTTTATATACGTTTAATAAAAATGTAGGTTTATTTTTATTATATATTATTTGAAACGATATTTTTTTCAACTTTTTTCACCCGTCATATTATATTATAATTTATTTCTACTAATTTATCGTAATTTTATTTCCTTTCTACTACGTCACTCGTTATATTATTCCATTCATTCCATATCCTGTAACCAGTTATACTATTTCATTCTCATTCCACTATCACGTCACCCGTTGTGTTGTATTTTTCTTTATTTTTTTCATCATCTTATCACCATTCATATCACATAATATTTCAATTTATTACCGTATATTAGCTAACTTATCATTACCATATCATGTTTGCCATATATTAGTTGATAACTATCATATTATTTAATATTTTGCATAGAATTTTCATATCTTAATATATTAATTAATATAATTTATTTTTTCTCATCCAATAGAATTGTGCCAAGTGTCCATCAATGAAGGGTTGTACTCGTCTTTTATAATATATATATTAGATTAGATACGGAGTATCATCTTCTCTATCTTCATATCAATACAAGGCATGTAATAATCCTCTATCATTAACTCAAAATGGACCGATAGGATAATTGGAGCTGATTGTCGATGCTAATCTGCTATTATAGTACTGTGTAATTGATTAAATCAATTGCGTTGGCCTCATATTCTAAAACTTCATTCGGCTGATACAAAAGCAACAATATCCTATTTCATTAGTATAGAGTTACTGAGCTATAGGTATATAGTAGTAGTAGGTGTAGATTGGACGACGCTACCAACACCCTAGAGGTGTCGCACTTCGCCGTCGATGCTAAGAATCGTCGATTGCTTTAGCCGACCTACCTTAAGGGGTGTTGATCGCCTTAGCTGAGGCTCCATAAAGGGTATCGATCGTTGAAGCTGATTCTTCCTCAAAGGGTGTCGATCGCCTTCGCCAACACTCCATAATTGTTATTGATAGCTACAGCTGACACTTGCGCATAAGGTTTCCCTTAGCTTAGTCGACACTACTCATAGGGTGTCTCTTACCTTACTCGACACTTGCTCATACGGTGTCGCTTGCTACCGGTGACCCTTGCTTAAAATGTGTTAGTTGAGGCGGCCGTCACCTCTCTTGTTGTGTCCATACCGTACCTGATACGAGTGCGGAAGCGTGCTGACGGTACAGAACTCGGATCTGTACTGTCTGACTGACAAAACTAGTAGCTATAGAACAGAACTAGGTTCTGTACTCTCTAAAAACGAAAAATACAATCTTTTTGGGGTTTTTGTGGTTTATATGAAACGAATATTAAAGAACAATAAACTAAAGATATGATTCAACACCCGCAAGTAATTGAACCTAGTCGAATTCAAAGAGCCGCAACCCTTAATTCGATCCTCCGCAAAGGATTTAAGAACTCCCGCAAGAGTTTGTCGCCCGCAAGCAAACACAAAAGAATATGAAGGAAACTCCCCTCGACTCTTTCATTAATTTTCTCAACTCAAATTTGTCTATCTTTTTTTACGATTACAAAAGCTCTTTAAATACTAACAATAGCTCTAGAAACTTCCTAAGACTCCTATAATATTAAGGAAAGTAGTACTTTAACCTTAGACTTATTCTAAACAATAGGAAAGTTGTAATTACTCTATTATGGCTAATATCCTACTGATGATGATCCCAACTTGATGGTCAAGTCGTCCTAAAACAACCATAAACGTTCAAAAATCATCCTTCTGCAGCATAGTACAGATCGCTGTTCTGTCTCCTATGTAGACAGCTTCTACTAAGTGATAGAACTGATCTCACTACTGTACCAAGACACTTATTTTGTATCATCCTCCCCCTCTTAAAAAAAGATTCGACCTCGAATCCAATAGGATGAAGTCAACCCAACATTGAATATAGTAGCTCGTCTTCCACCCAACCACCCTCTTAACCTTACCTTCGGTTTTCCTTCAAGACTTAGCTTGATCTTGGAATTTGCCTTGTCCAAGCCTTGTGAAGAAAAGTCCCCCATGGCATGTCTTAATTGTTCATGCTCCCCAATAACCATAGTTAAAGACTTGATCTTGTGTGTAGCAAATTCCTCATTACTTGGCTCAAGATTCACGACAATCTCCTCAAATACGCCTTGTATTTCATTGAGATCACCATAAAGCTTTTCATCCATGTATTGCTCAATTGAAGATTCAAAAGAACGCTCCCTTTCTTGAAACACTACTTCATGGGTAGAGTTTAAAGAAAAATCTTGCTCATCAACTACCACTTCGATCTCCTCATCATAAATAGGCGGTAATTCTGGATTAAAAGAAGTATCTATTTCCTCTTGAATTGTTCCAAAAGAAAATATAGCTTCCTCTTCTTCTTGCTCAAAAGATTCCACCTTTTCTGCTTCTTCACGTCGTGCCTTCTCATAATAAAGTCGCACAGATTTATCAAACAACAATTTAATCTCAATCACCAAGTTCTTAATCTCTTGTTGTCGTTGTACCATCCTCTCTTGTAGTTGTATATGCTCCTCTTGACATAGTAGTATGTCATGCTTCAATTGAAGGAATTGTGCATAGATCATGATTGGTTGCCAAGGATCATAACAAACATCAAAGTATATGAGCCGAAGCTCTGATGCCAGATGATACGAGTGCGGAAGCGTGCTGACGGTACAGAACTCGGATCTGTACTGTCTGACTGACAAAACTAGTAGCAATAGAACAGAACTAGGTTCTGTACTCTCTAAAAACGAAAAATACAATCTTTTTGGGGTTTTTGTGGTTTATATGAAACGAATATTAAAGAACAATAAACTAAAGATATGATTCAACACCCGCAAGTAATTGAACCTAGTCGAATTCAAAGAGCCGCAACCCTTAATTCGATCCTCCGCAAAGGATTTAAAAACTCCCGCAAGAGTTTGTCGCCCGCAAGCAAACACAAAAGAATATGAAGGAAACTCCCCTCGACTCTTTCATTAATTTTCTCTACTCAAATTTGTCTATCTTTTTTGACGATTACAAAAGCTCTTTAAATACTAACAATAGCTCTAGAAACTTCCTAAGACTCCTATAATATTAAGGAAAGTAGTACTTTAACCTTAGACTTATTCTAAACAATAGGAAAATAGTAATTACTCTATTATGGCTAATATCCTACTGATGATGATCCCAACTTGATGGTCAAGTCGTCCTAAAACAACCATAAACGTTCAAAAATCATCCTTCAGCAGCATAGTACAGATCGCTGTTCTGTCTCCTATGTAGACAGCTTCTACTAAGTGATAGAGCTGATCTCAGTACTGTACCAAGACACTTATTTTGTATCAGTACCCCTGCTTACGATTTTTCAGAGCTCGTTAAGCTTATGAAACCTTTTTTAATATCGCTAATTTCTCGGAATATCGGCTCAATCTAGGCTGATATCATATCGTATCAGCAATATAGGAAAACATCGCTTCGATTTTAATTTTGACCAAGATATTGGCCATAATAACGTCGTGGCCTGGTGAGCTGAGGGCCAAAACCGTTACATATTGGCTAATACATTATATATCGGCCGATATTTTGCACCATTGGTAAGCCTTCATGGCTATTGGCAATTAAGTCGTGTGAGTTGGACGACAACGTCATGGGGTTGCTGTTGTTAGGATAGTCGGCAACGACATCGAATGGGTAGTCGTCAGTAGTGAAGGCTAAAATGGCGATGACATCAAATTCTATTGTGATTCTAAATTTCATAATTCGGAAAATTCACATGGTGACCCAAACACTGATAGAGTGATAGTAGAAGTCAACATTGTAACGACGAAGAAAAAAACCCTAGCCTCTTTCTCTAAAATTCCTCCTCTCAGCCTCTCTTCTCTTTGATTAGTTTGGGGCTGCCATCAGATCCTTTACCTGTTGGTAAGCCCCTAGTTTTCGTATTATTGATCTATAGATTTTATTTAAGTTTTGGAGAATAAAATTTTCACCATTGATTGATTTCATTCAGTCTTTTTTTGGCTCCATTGTGTGTACTTTGTAACTCCTTTGTGAGGATTTTTTTTGCTCTATTGTGAGATCCTTGCGACTCCTTTGTGAGGTAATCTGACTCCATTGTGTGTCCCTTTTGGACCCCTTTGTGAGGTTTTGTTGACTCCGTTGTTAGGTCTTATTGGCTCCTTCGTGAGGTTTGATCTCTTGATCAATGGTGTTGTTCCCTATTTGTCCAAAACGAAAGTTGTTCGCAGATCGGTAATCCTCAATGAATTCAGCATCAAATATCGTTAACTACGTCAATTGCCTTTTCTTTGTCGAGTTACATAGATCTCTACTGCCGATGAAAGACGCAAAGACGTCGACGTGCGAGGGATCAATTTTGTTTATTAGCGAAGGATTGTGTCAGATCAATTAGATCTTTTTGATGGTATTTGTATCGTTACAATTATTGATGTAAGTGCCGTTTGACAACGATGGTAATGAAATTCCGTTTTATTTCAAAAAAAAAAAAAAGTCAACATTGTAACTACGATAGAAAAAAAAAATTTAAAATTGATTTCATTCCAAAATTAATGATCTCTCTTTGTCTCTAATATCTTTCCTTTTTTTTTTCTTCCAAAGATTAAAGTAAAAAATTTATCCATATTAATTTGTCATATCTCATACCACATCTACAACGAGACATGGAAACACGATAACTCTTCATATATTAGTCTAGGAAAACAAGAAAAACCTTATAAAAGGCGAGAGAGCAAATCCCACTGCATCCAAGAGTATATCTATATTATCTAAAAAATTTATTAACAAATTCCCAAAATTCTTAACTTCTCAAACATAAAATTTCAGGCAAATTTGAATTTAAGTACGAAATACGTATTCCCAAACACAATCTTAATCCCATTATTTACTACTTTGGGTATACTTTGCTATTTTGAGTATACTTTGTCAAGTGGTAATTTCTTTATTTACCGCCCACCCCACTTTACCTTTCCGAGTCAGCACTAGTCAGTCAGCACCCCAAAAATAACCGCCTAGAAATATCTCTGATCACCGGTGACCGGCAACAGTAAAAACGAAAAAGAAAGTAAAACCGGTGTGGTTGTCAACTCTGGTAAATCCGCCAGATTAATCCGATTTTATGATCAAATTCGCAAATTAGGGTTTCGCCGTTTTCCGAAGCTCAAAAGTAACTTCTTCAAAATTTCCCCCAATTCAATTTTTAGTCACATTGTTATTCATAATAATTCTGTTATTCCCTTCTTGTTAAAAAAAAAAGGGCAGCCCGGCGCACATTGGCGTCCCCGCTAAGCGAGAGTCCGGGGAAGGGTCCCACCACAAAGGTGTAATGAGGGCAAACCTTCCCTTGTCAATTTATTCCCTTCTTGTTACTTTCACAAAATCAACCGTTTTTGTTATTGTTGTTGTTGTTGCTGATTTTGTTGTTTTTAGTTAATTTTGTTGTTGTTGTTGCTAATTTCGTTGTTGTTGTTGCTAATTTCGTTGTTGTTGTTGCTAATTTCGTTGTTGTTGTTGTTGTTGCTAATTTTGTTGTTGTTGCTAATTTTGTTGTTGTTGTTGTTGTTGCTAATTTCGTTGTTGTTGTTGTTGATTTTATTGTTGATTTTGTTATTGAGTTTGTTATTGTTGTTGTTGTTGTTGTTGTTGTTGTTGTTGTTGTTGTTGATCTTGTTGTTGTTGATTTTGTTATTGTTGTTGTTGATCTTGTTGTTGTTGATTTTGTTGTTGTTGATTTTAGGTATGTATTGTTATAAATGTGTAGTATGTTGATTAAGTTTTGGGTTGCTTGATTATTAGGTCGTGCATTTTGAGAAATTCGATTCAATATGGCGGCCGTAGACCGGTATTCTTGTGCTGATGCCAAATCATACCCAAAGACGAGTGAACTGGCCTTTATTAAGAGTGGAGAACCTGGTTCAGATGATGGAGATGATCGGTACACTCCGTATGATCCCCGTTGGTATTTCCCCGATGGCGAGACCCCAAAGAAGACGAATGAAATGGGGTCTGAGACAGGAGAGCCTTCCAAACCTAAACTATTTGAGGCTTATGAGAGTTGTTTTGATGAGGATGAGGGTATAAGGGAGGACCATTCCTTTGACGCCATTGAGTACTTGTTCCCTTGTCGCGAAAAAGACTATCTCAACTATAGGAATAAGGAGGGTGACCATGAAGAAAGACTCTATGCTGATGACTTGACGCGTGTAAGATACTTGGTCATCATTAGTTTCTATATACCTGTCATGAAAGACGATGGAGTTGCTGTTGCGTGCTGTAACTTACTCGGCATTTTGTGTGAGTTAGCTGCTGAGGGAAAACTTGCTGATTTCGAGTTTGTGTTGGTACCGCGTATGAGGTCTGATTTTCCTAGCTATGACAATGAAAAGGTGGCCGAGGATGCTTTCACCCACTTCTTCTCCGCCTTCTCCCCGTTATTCCTTTCAGTCCCTATCTGGGATTCTGCTCGCACCCTCAACCTGATTCGAGTTATGGGCTCAATTTGCTACGGTATGCCTGGTTGTAGCGTTGTTGATTTGGAAAAAGGGGCAGATTTCGCACTTAGGTATCCACAATCTCTGTTCCCGTGGACCTGATCTTTACCCCTTCACTCCTTGGTCTGAGAGGCTACTCGAGGTTAGCAAGCAAGCCGACACAATCCGTTCCGGCAGGATGCCCCTCGCAACTCTTTTAAACCTCCACAGTAGCGATGTCCTTGAGTGTGTGTGCCATTCTGAATCCTCCTGTGGTAAACAAGAATCCCTGTCTAGCCTTTCAAACAAGGTTGTGTGGCTGTACTACTTCCAAGAGGGGGAATTCATGCACGAACTCTGTCATTTGTATAAGCTGTGTAAGGCTAAAGGGTTTGAGTTTGAGCTTATCGTGGTTCGCGCAAATAGAATACAGGGTGGCGACCCAACAATGTCATCATCTTGGGAAGACCATGTTTCCTCTCTGCTCCAAAATCCGGATTGTTGTGGCTGGCTCCATCTTCCCTTCACACACAGGGTCAGCTGTAGGCTAGCTGAGCTGTGCCGCTCCAGCTGTTACGACCAGCTGGTTATTGTGGGCCCCAACATTGATTATTTCGACCCTGATGGTAAAGACGTGTATCTTGATTATGGTATTGGTGCATATCCTTTCACTAAGCAAACTGTATGGGACAATGAAGTTGCTAGGCTACGTAGTCTCAGCTTACAGGACTGGTTGAGATGTGGCGGAATACAAACACTGAAACGTGGTAGCGAGATTTTACCTGTCTCTTATCTTGAAGACAAAGATGTTCTCGTTTACGTTGGTGCATTCTCTTCAACCGGCAAGATTAAATTTGACGACGAGGGTCATCTTTTCAAGTGGATCAGTGAAATGAAGTCGTCTGCAAACATAGGTGTTGAAGTGATATTTGTCTGCTTAGATGATGAATGCACAGATGAAGATGAATGCACAGATGAAGATGAAATGCACATAGATGAAGATGAAATGCACAGGGATGATGGCTCACCTTCCGTCGACAACTTCTGCTCTGAGCTGGGGGTGGTTTCTCCCAATTCCATATGACATGGAGTGCAAGGATTCTCTGCTCGATTTTTTTGGCAAACCTGGAGTGTCGTACGGCAGCCTTATTGCATCTGGATCTAATGGACGTCTCTTCCGTATAGGCCTGGAAAAGAGTCTGGAGGGGAACTCGGAGCCTGCTACTTTCCCAGAATCTAGTGATGGCCTGACTAGGGACGTTGGGCTCATGCTAACTTCTCAAATTGGTGGTGATGATGGCTGGTGGTACGCCTTCAGTGATCAACTGCATGGTGATAATATGTAGGAATTGGATTCTAGAGTTCTTAAAAGAAATGGACAGCGTCTGGACCTCTGTATAAAACATAGATGAGCAGATTCGACATACAAAATTAATCTAGGGAAACCTGAAACTATGGTGCATGATTGTACAATTGAATTTCACCAGAAGTATTATCAATGACGGGCGGAGCCAGGGGGGGTTCAAGAGGTTCAAATGAACCCCCTTACCCCCGGTATATAATTTAGTGTAGTGCAATGATATCACTGGTAAGTGGTTAGCGCAGCGGGTAGAATACACTCAAGCATTCACCAGGTCGCAGGTTCGATCCTTGATGTGGGATAACTTATTCAGTTTTTTTTCTTTCCCTTTCGTTAAGGTTGGAAAATTAGCAAAATTTGTTTCTTCAGGAGGATTCGAACCCTGGTCACCTACAAGGCTGCAGTGCACAATTTCAATCGTTTGCCACTGAGGCAATGTGGTTATTGTTGGTTGATATGCATAACTTTTCATTATAATTTATTAATGTGAGTGAGCAATTTTTGTGAAAATGAGCATTATTTTAACACAAACTTCCAAAAAAATTCTTTATATTTGACTTAAATTTATGAAATGCGGGCATGTGGCTATAGTGTGCTTTAAAAAAAAAATGTCTCGGTAGTGTAGATAAATTTGCAAAAATCTTTTGTGGAAAAAATATCTAAAAATTGATTTTACTATGTCGTATTAGTGAAAAAATTTCCGAACCCCCATACCCGAAACTCTAGCTCCGCCCCTGATCAATGAGCCTTTGGCCAAAATTTAGTATATAGTTTATGCACATACACTTATACACTTGCCATAATTTTGTATGTAGAGAAGAACCATGTAGTAGTATTACTTTAGCCGTACACTTTGGCTAAAAAACAAACTTTAGCCGTACACGTACTTTGGCTAAAAAACAATGCTGACAGTATGTGCAGGCTTATATTTGAAGTTTTCTGTCATGATGTGTTCTGCTGATTGCCACAACCTTACCGTTCCATTAAACACTAGCTCTGTCAAACAAATCCAGTGAATATAAGAATAGTAAGAGTGCATCAGGTACATAAACTATTTGAGTTACTTTGGTAGAAAACCACGAACTATGTCATATGATTATTAACGTTTGGTTCCAGTTCGTATCAAATATTCAAATGAACCCGGACTTGCCGAAAACTTCCACTTCGGGCGGCCACATTGTCCTTGCGGTATTGGACGAACATTTGGTAGTCCGGACAAGTACTGTTCAACTCTTAACGACTCAATTTGTGCGGTTTTGTAAAATTGTGTGAATTCCTAGGATGTAAAACCACTAATCCTCATTTGGAGCATTTTTTCTTGTAAACGTGTTCGTCACCTCTTTTTACTCCTTTCTTGCTTGGACGACGAGCATTACTCTTTAGCCCGATTACTATTCGGAGTTGAATTGAATTTGGTGGTAGGAACCATAATTGAATCATTACTCGTCACTCGATTAAAGACGGTCTCACTCTAGAATACTAAAAAAACGCGTCTTATACTCTTTTAGGTATTTACTACCGTTACCCCCAAATCGTAAAAAACACGAAAAAAACATCAAACTCACATAAGTTTGAGGAGAGAGAAGTTTGAGAGAGTGTCAACAATGGCGGACTTTCAAACATCAACTCACAGAACTAAGTGGATTTTTACCCAACAAGAATTGGTAAAACCCTTTTACCTTGTTTTCCCCACCTTCGAATTGGGTCCAATTTTTCAATTTTATTTAAATTTTATTTTGATATGAACATGTTTATTATTATTTTTTATCAATCTGATATTAAGAATTAATGTGTATAGATGGAGAAATACAAAGTTGCGAATAAAAGGGCTGCTCAATCAGTGAAGTTGGTATGTTTTTATTTTTCTTTTCTCCAATTTTTCATTTCTGATTTTCGCAGGTGGTAGAAATTTGATGTTTTAGGAAGTTATAGTATTGTTAATTGAGTTTGAGAATGATGTAGTATAAGGGGGGACGTAATACCTTTTGAATTGATTATGTTTCGTGGCGAATTCGGTGAATTGAATTGGGAGAAGCTGTAGGTATTATGGCAGGGAATTGCATTGCATTGAGTTGTATTTGTGTTTTAATGAATGAAATCTTCGAACAATTTGTGGGTTATAGTCTGATAGTCTTGTGGATATCGATTTTTTTTATCGTTTGGAGAAAATTGAGTTTCGGAGTGATTGAGTTGTCGTTTAAGCTTTTGATGGTGGAAGTGGTAGATAAATGAACTAGAGAGGATCAATGTGTTTTTGTTGTCTGTCAAATTGGTGACTCTGAAGAGATGGAATCAGTGATGTTTTTACACTATGTCGAAGTATATCTCTTTGTAGACGAGGAGTTGTGGCGTATCTTTATTTTTCTTTTTTCTTGAGGAAGGGAGGAAGATGGTTGTCCTTGATTGTTTACCCAATTATTGTGATGGGAGATTGAGCGGGGTGGTTTACCTGCTCTAGCCGGAGTTAGTGTAAACTTTTGGCTACTTTGCGAAGTGATGGGTAACTCTAGGGCAGTGGTTCAATGAGGGGGCAAGGTGATGACCATTTTACATAAACTACTATGAATTTTGAATGTCATTCCTTTTAGCACAATGTTGCTACAATATGGTCCGCGATTGTTACTCCTGCTTTTCTTGTTGTCAATGTCCTGGGATTTATGGGAGGTGTTATATTTCCTACATTCTCTTTGATATTCCGTTCCTGGTTTACCAATGTTTCTTTTCTTGTGAAGTCCCAAAGACCCGTATTGTTTAGAATTTTCAGAATCTGGTACTACTAGTATTGAAGAAATATTGGTTTACATTGAAATATGCATCCAGAAAGGAGACCCAGTATGCAGCGTGCAGTATTATCTTCTTGCCTGGCCTGTATATTGCTTTTCCAATATCTGTTTACCAGCTGCTTCAAAATTTTGAGAAACTGTTCTAGGTTATAGACAGCAATATCCTGTTGTTCTCACAGCCTACCATGTACATTTCCTTTTGCTAAAGAAAAAGAGACAAAAATAGGCGGACTAATATTCGCTGTTGGTGAAGTATGGTACAGCTTCTTTGGAAATCGATGCTGATGGATCATTTTCTCATCCTAGACGACAAAGGGATTCAGAAAGTAATGGTAATGCTTTGATGATATCATGTCTTTTTTTTTTTTTTTTGTTTTTCTTTCTTTCTTTTGTTGAGGTCTTGATGATACTATATCATGTTGTAGTATCAGAAGCTACTTTTGTCACCTTTGGTGCTATATGATCAGGGTTTTGAGTGACCCTATCTGTTTGAATGTAGGTGACAGGCATTCTAGTGTTAAGCCACTTAAGGTTGAAGATGAGCGAATTCTGCACGCGTTCTATGAAAACAAGATTCCTGAAGTATGCCGAGCCTTTTCGCTCCCTCATAAAATCCAGGTGCATACTTGTGGGTTGTGTGCAAAATTAAGTTTCTACCTACTCTTATATTTCTCAATACAGCATCTTGTGTTTTTCAGGGTACCGCCCTAATCTACTACAAGAGGTTTTACCTATGCTGGTCGGTCATGGAGCATGATCCAACATATATTATGTAAGATCAATATAGCTCTGTGTGTTTTGACAATAGCGAATTATTACTCCCTCCATCTAGAATGATTGGTCACATTTAATCACTGCTTTATCTAAGGATCAAAGCAAAATACCAGTAAATGACCATTTTATCATTAACATTCATATATTAGATCCCTTTCTACTTGCTTGTTTGGATTGATGTTACCTTTTTGACTTACCAACTATAGAAAGTGGTAATAAAGTGGTCAGTACTTTTTGAAATGGAGAAAGGGGGTGTATATTATTCACCACCATATATTATTATTTTTCGTAGTATTGGCACCCTGTTGTGTATAGATGAGGCTTAAGTGTGTGTTGGAGATTTCTAACTTTGGAATCCACCTTGACGACTGGATATTTTCTTCTCTTTACACTTTGAAGTGCTCAGTTATTGTACGCTCTTTTTTCCACTCTTAAGGGGTTGTTGGAATGTAAATTTGCAGGTTTACCTGTGTGTATTTAGCTTGTAAGATAGAGGAGAATCATGTGACATCCGAGGACCTCGTCAAGTGTGCCAACCTAAAGCACGAATTGATTTTGGATAATGAGATGCTAGTCCTTCAGGTGCTTATGAAATTAATGGTTTTCTTTCTTTCAGGATCACCAAATGCTACAATAAAAAAGCTAGTCTGTATGGTTTGATTTCTCTGTTTCTTGTGTCACTGATATACCTACTCTTTTTTCAGAGTCTGGGATTTGATTTAATTGTTTACTCACCGTACCGTTCAATTCAAGGGTTCATTGATGATATGGAGGTATCTCCAAATACAAATCTTTTGGTCTTACATGTTTTCGTCACTGTGTGATCCTCAAAAGTGCTTGAGCTCACATCTGGCTTTTTGCTTTTTTAGGACTTTTGCTATTCAACAGGTGGCCAAGTCGACTTGTTGAAGGTATTCCACCTATGCATTTTCACTTCTGAAGAAGCATCACTTGTTTTTCCTTTTCGTGATACATTTGTGTATATTTCAGTTCTGTTAAAATCGTTTACATGGTGTAACATATCTGATCATTTTGAAGCTTCCTTTTTGTGACATAGGTTATTCCAGTGTATCGATATTTCTCATGATCTATATGTAACGCGCTAACGACTAAGAATGTGTTAGTTATGTTAAACGAATGGCTAATTGGACCCGTGTACTATATATAGTTGCTTTATTGTTCTTTCTAGTTCCTACCAAATAGGTTGAAGAAGTTTGGGTTATAGATCCGGTACCAGTTATTATGAAAAAAAGGCGAGAGGGTGCTGGGGCTGATTTATTGGGTGGACAGTCTGAGTGTCGTCTCCTTTTCTCTTTTTTTTTTTTTTTTTTTTTTTTTTTTTTTTTTCTGAAATTTTGTTGTTTGCGTATCATAAATAGCGACATTCTCGCTCATTATTGTTTGGATGACATCTTCTATAGTTTTAATTTTTTTGCTGTTGTTTTTACTTCCGTTGGTTCCCTTACACAGTGGGACTCTTCAAGCATTCAGTTTATGGCTAGTTGTATATGATACAGATAACCTTGTCATGAATAATGTTTTTATCTTTTTTATCTTGCTATTTACTCCGTATATGATAGGCTTTCAAACCCCTGATGGAATTTCGCAATTAATGTTTCTGAAATGATTCAGTGCTGCTACTGTACTGCCTATGTACATATAGATCGCGTTGTTGTTGATAAATGGGTCAGTGTGATTGTGCGTTGTCTGTGTTCTCTTTTGCCTTACTCTTCTTGCTTCAGTCATTCTTATTAATTTGACCTTAACATTTCTTGTATTTGTTCCCATTTATATGGGTTCACCAGGATTTGCTTCAAATGTCAATAGCTGAAGCAGATAAAGCAATGATTACAGATGCACCACTTCTGTTCCCTCCAGCCCAGGTATAAGCAAATTTCTCTTGTAAGAGTAATGTGGGTACTGCTGACCAGAAGTTTTTCACTTTAAGCTTGTTTCTGGAGAAGATAATTAAGAAGTGTCTCATGTCACATTGTCACCCAAGTGAGGTCTCTAGTCTCTACTGCTACGGCAATATAAAGGGTTTCCCCAATTGTGAGGGGAAGGTGGTTGCTGGGAAGGTAATTGAAAAAAATCAATGAAAAAAGATGAGTAAAAGAAGAGAGGGAAAACAATGCTTCTACTAGTAAAAACGTGGCGGACAAAATCATAGAAGTGCAATTGGAAAGGGGCGAACCAGGTTGAATAGATAACCAATCAAAGGCTCTAGAAGTTGGTGTAACAACTCCTGGTTAGCTTTTGTTTTCTTTAAAAGATTGATTCCCATGTTTAGAGTAATCATAGGATAAGAATAGTCATGCTTAGACATGTGGTAAAGGTCTGCACCTGCCTGTTGCAATGAATTTACAATGCGTGATTAGGCTCTCTACAGCATGATGTGAAAGGCTCCAGTATCAAGATTACCTTGTAAATGTCACGATCAGCAGTACTTTGAACCTTAGTTCTGGTAGTGTTCGTCTCTGGAGGGAGGCATTAAGGGCCGTGGGGATATATAAATATGGTACCCGTTCATTTGATTCTCTGATGTACTTGTGAACGGAAAGTCGTCAGTTGTGACGAAGGCAAATATATTCTGAAACCATGTTGGCCATCCCTGCGTCTTCTCCATCTCCCATTGTCCAGTGTTTTTACATAGAACTATAGAAGATGCAGTTTACAAGGAAGTCTTATGCCATTTATTTTATACTCATTGCTTCCTTCATTGTGAGTTTGCTTAGTTACTTTGGCATCTGTTGGCTCCAGTGCATGTGGAGCAGTGGGCGTGTATTGCGTTGTTAGTTGATTTTTTCCAAAAGAAGTTTGTCGGTTTGGGTGCTCTTAAAAAGAGGTTGCTTTGTGAATGTATTGTGTTTGCCATGTTCTGGTGGTTTAGAACAAGCGGAATCTACAAGTATTTTCAGAAGAAAGTCATTCTCTTGACTATGTTTGTGGGGCTTTTTTTTTTTTTTTTTTGGAAGGTTGCAACATTGATTTATTTGAAAAGGAATCTGGTACTTTTGTAACTGTTTCTTTTGTTTGAGCAACGAGGATCCTTGTTTTCACTTTGCTTTGTTAATAAAAGAATTTCATACCAAAAATATTAAAAGTTTTCGAATTGTGTACTGTGGTCTTTGGAAGAGTAGTGGTTTTTCCTTGAACAGGCTATGTCAAAAAGGACGGGTACAATCGTTTTGCTTTTTAGCTATAGGTATAGTAAGAGATTATCTAACCAATTCTACTGGCCTACAATGCCCCCTCCTTGATGAGGGATTACATGTCCTTCATATATGTTTCTTTTTAAAAGTAAGATGGAAAAAGAAGTGAGAGAATAGGGTGACATGGTTTTAGTGGTTCCAATTCAGTTGGTGTGTTTGGGTGTGTGTTTTTTTAAGTCCATGCCACTGTCGGAATTATGATGGCATAATTTTTAACATAAATCCATCAACTATAATTGACCGATCCGCATATTCGCCCTGTTCAATCAACTTTCGTTGCTTGTTAAACAATGATCTTGTGTTGTTGGTTCTCGCTTATAAATGTGCTTCTGCAGCTGGCGTTGGCCGCGCTTCGTAGGGCAAATAATGTGCTCAGAGTTCTTGATTTTGAGAGGTGACACTCTGCTCCCATTTTGAATGCACTACCCCACTAATTAGTTCGTTTACTTTTATGCTGATGGTGTGTGCTTATATGCAGATATGTACAGAGCATTCTCTCACGCCAAGATTCAACACACACTTTGTCGGAACTGAACCAGGCCTTTGATGCTACCGATTATTTGGTATGAATAAAAAGTAACCCTGTGCAATAAGTTAACTTTAAGCCTCTTCTCCCCCTTGTCTGACAACACTTCTTTTAGATCAACCTTGTTGTAACTTGTAACTACCGTCTGGCAATTATCAATGAGTTTACTTTCTTCCTGTAAATAATAAAATAAATACCCAACCACTTGTTTTTATGAACATAGGGAGCATTTTCCTCTATATCAATCAGTTGAAGCCATGCACTTTCGTGATTGGTTGAAGCGTCCCCTGACTACTTATTAGTGACAGAAGGCTTTCTTTTGTTAGGCTAGGTTTGCTCCTTGTGCTTATGAACAGTATAACTTATTAGCCACTTTGATCCCGATGAGATCAATCAATTGAAGCCATGCGCTTTGATGATCGGTTGACACGTCCTTGACAAGTTATTAGTGACAGAATGCTTTCGTTTGTTATGCTGGCGTTGCTCCTTTGGCTTATGATTAAGAGTATAACTTATTCTATTTTTCTGCATAATGTCATGAAGATAACAACAAAAGGCATTGATGCTGATCAGATCAAACGTGCTGCTAGGAAATTGAAATCTTATCAAGATGCTGGATCTGATGACGGGTAATGTCTAGTGAACCTCCACCTCTTGGATATTACAACTGTCAATAGACGTTACTGATTGCTTACGTCAGACTCATTGTTTTTTAGAAGTAAGAAGAGAGAAAAGAAATCGAAACGCAAGTCTCATAGAAATCCACAAGAAGCTGAAGCAACACCATCTGCTGCTACAGAGTATGGTTCTTCCTATGTATAGTCAAGTGTTTCTGTCTTTTCATTTGAGTTGTTTCAGAGTGGATCATTTTCTTAATTCAAATTCATTTTTTTTGCAATCTTCTATTAGGATCACAGCTTTCTGCAACGTTAGAAAATACCACAAATCTTGATATCGTAATTGTGAATCTCAATCATATTGTAGAATCCCATGTGTTTAAATTAAGTGAAGGGAGAAAAAATTGAACCCCTTCCTTACCTTGCCATAGGCATGCTACCTAGAGTACCAGGAGTATAATGGATGTTCAAAACATGGGGGCATTGAATTCATTTTGGAGAATTCTAGATCTTTGGTTCCCGGAAGGGAAATGTTTCGTGTAGGGGTACACGCAGCTTGTTGCACGGGGTTGTGGTTTGGACCTCAGGGGTTTTGAAGATCTTTTTAGCTTTGAATTGATAGTAGCACCTTAAATTACCCCAATACATAGCTAAACTTGAGGTGAATTACTAATCTCTTGAATTCAATACCCTGGTCCGTAGCTCCACCCCATTTACGAGCAGTGAACGTTTGTTCTTATCTTAAATCGTCTGTGACTTTCAGGTGAGATCTTCTGCAAGCACAAAAACTCGTTTGAGTAGGACAAGGAGTGGAAATATCGGCAAAACAGAGCGATTTTGCATCAAATGTTGCCTAAAGGAAGCAGGAAGCGAGGCTGCTGCTTGCCGATACCATTTCTATGGATTTTAGAACTGGTTTTTTCATTGCCTTTGGGATCTTAAAGATCCAAGTGGTATTTCACCATTATCATATAGAAAAAGTCAGTTCATAATCAGCAACTAGATTACTCTTGTTTTCCATGATCCAAGGGTAAAAAAATCTGATGTTGATGTTCTCTCTAATTGACTTTGGAAGTTTTTGTTTTCTTTGAGAGTATCTAGATGCAAGTGTAAAAATTCAGAATTTTAGTTTTGCAAAATAAAAACCCTGAAATAATATCAGTACGGACGATGAAACGCAAAGACAGACAGTTTTAATGAAATTGTTCCCGAATTTAGAAAATTCAAATGATCAAGTTTTTCCGTGATTTCATTGTTTTACCACGCATTAACCAACTCATCACAAATCAAGCTGCACAATTGAAAACCACCTTTATAAACTCCAAATTAATTTGAGCAAACTATGGTCTATGGTCATGTTCAAGTTGCATCCGTAAAATTGTCGATTTCACTAGTTTCGCCTAAATTCTACCCGGTTTCTCCTTAGATCTTGTGCATCCCGTTTACTTTACCGATCAAAAACTAGTAGAATTCGTCAAAAATTGTAAATTCTTTTCGACATCTATTTTAATTTTTAAATCAAGTCATATTTTAAAAAATCATGGGTGATTTCAAGCCGAACCGATCTTTAACCGAAAAAAAATAAAAAAAACAGATCATGATTCGTGACGATGATTGACCAACAGACAACTTAAACCTAATCCAATTCAAGCAATAGTAGCCGAGAACTCGTAGAGTCGTAAGTATTACACTTCACATCAAAATCACATAACCAACCATTTCCACGTTCTCTCTCCTCTCTCACAACCAAACAATGAACTTCTTCAAATCGGTCTTCTCCGAAGAAGCCCCCGATTCGCCACCACCAACACCGCCACTTTCAGATCCCCAATCTTCCGACACCTCCCCCAAATCCCCCTTCTCCGCCGCCGCCGCCGGTTTCGGCGCCGGAGCATGGAGTTTCGGCGGCCTGATCCAAACAATTTCCTCCAAATCTGAGTCCGTTCTCGAAACCTACCGGCGTGATCTACAAGAGTTCAGCACCGGTCTTAAGAACGAAACGCAGGTTCTCAAAAGCGTCGCCGCCACCTCTCTCGACGTCGGCGCCTCGAAAGCGCAAGTGTCGCTTGAATCCGTCGGACAAGCGTTCGATTCGTTCGGTTCCGTCGTGTCGGAGTTTATTCTTCACGGCGGCGACGCTGATCACGCCACCTCCTCGCCGTCTGCGTCGGCGGAGAATCAATCGTCTCTTTCACGCGACGTCGGTGTGAAGTATTCTCGGTTTGAGGCGCAGCTGCGGGCGATTCAGACGGATGAGAGCACGTACGTGGAGGAGCCGGCGGAGGAGGGAGAAGGCGGCGAGTTTGAGAAGTGGAAGTTAGGGTTTGATCTGGCGGAGTATGCGGCGGAGGCGGAGGAGGTGTTGGCGAGGAGAGAGAATGGCGTTGATGCGATTTATAAGCGGGTGGTACCGGCTGTGGTTGATCGGGAAACTTTCTGGTTAAGATACTTTTACCGCGTTCACCGGTTGAAGCAGGCTGAGTTTGTTAGAGCTAGGCTTGTTAAGCGCGCCATTGCGGCCGACGACGAGGAGGAGGAGCTTAGCTGGGATGTAGACGAAGACGAAGACGAAGAAGATACTGATGTTGTCGTAAATGAGAAGAAAGAAGAGAATGTCAATGTCAATGTCAATGTAGTTCCGAGTTCGACTCCAGATGTCGTAAATTCGCCTATTGAGGCGGTTGCTGAGAGAACTACTGCACCGAAAGAGGGCGAAAATGGAGCTGTGAAGGATAATGTGAAGGTGGAAGAGAAGGAGGAGGAGACGGAGAATAAACCCGAGGCGAAACAGGGTGGTGTGAATGCTGCTGTGGAGGAGGAGGAGGAGGAGACGGTGAAGAAAGGCGAGGCGAAACATGGAGATGTTATTCATGTAGTGGAGGGGAAAGGCGAGGCGAGTGGGTCTAGTAAAGATAGCGATTTTTCGGTTGTGTCAAGCCAACCGTCGTCTCACGAGGAAGAGGAGGATCTTGGTTGGGATGAGATTGAGGATGTTGGAAGTGATAATGATGACAAGGATGGGGCAACGCAACTCGGGAGTCCGAATAGGGCCGAGTTGCGTAAGCGTCTTAGTGCAGCTGAGGCTGAGGATGATGAGGATTTGAGCTGGGATATTGAGGATGATGATGAGCCTATTAAGCGTTGAGATGTTAGGGGGGTTTGTGGGTGTGGAGAAATCGGGTTTGTACTCAATTGCCTTAGCTAGTATTGCTTCATTTGATATGCCTAAATTTGGTTTTATCTTGTGTTTCTTATATATCTCTCGCTCTGAAATTAATTGATTGTGTATACTTTACAGTTTACGGCGTTATATTGCAGACAAAGATTAGCTTAATCATTATGATCTTTTATATATAATTCCAAGTTCTATATAGTGTGCAAACTTAAGATTAGCTTAATTATGATCACATAAGTTGTTTGAATTGATTGATGTTTTATTAGTTTATGGTTTACCCTGTCTAAATTTTAATTTTATATATACTGACTATACTCAACATATGTGCTCATCTTCAAAGTTACATATTAGTCTATACCTAGGTCGAGATTGTTGTGGCTGTTCTTTCTATGAGTCGCAAAGAGTCATGACCGAATGTGAATGTGAATGTGAATGTCATAGTAATGCACTACGCTTCCAGCGTATATAAGGCCAGGATTGGAATGGATGATTGAAAATTGTGAAGTCTTGTTCAATTAAGTCGATTATAAACGTTCATGAATGTGACCTTGTAGGCTTGTAGTGCACAATTTATGTAGAATCTGTGGGTGTGTCTACTGTCTAGTATAGTGGTGAATTGGTGATGCTTATTCTGTCATTAGTATGCCTATCTTGGTGCAACCCCTGTTTGCGAGTGGAGGGGAGCTTGTGATGAATACAAGCAAACATTAGTTATCTTCGTGTTTCCCTAATGACTTTTAGGAACCTTCAATGGCTTGATTCACTTAGGTTTGGGGTCAGAATTTAGTGTTTTGTCTCATTGTAATAATGTTATAATCTGCCTGTGAACTTAATATGCTTGAGGAAACCGATCCTACACCCCTGTAGTTTTGGCCAGCAAATTGTTTGGTTTGCTTGGATGATTGGACTGGTCTAGTGACTTGTGGTTCGGTAAGGTAAATGATCAGTGAAAGATGTTTTTGTAACTATTTCAGAAAAGGGGGATCACCTAATTGTTGTGCATTGTCAGTGAGGTCGTAGACTCGTAGTGCACTCGTGCCAAGCTCTTTTTCTCTGCTATTTAGCTGAAGTGCTTAGCTTGCTGATCAAGTTTACCCCTCTATTTGATCTCAAAAAAAAAAAAATTTGTTTTCCCCTCTGTTACTTTATTTGCCATAATATATGAAACGAGTGTGTATTATGTCAAATAGATTCCAGCAGCCATATCAGTGTAGAATAACAAAGCCTATGGCCATGGAGTTCTCCCATGCTCTTGGTCAGAAAAAAACTTGTCACAGTAAGTCTTCCCAAAGACATTTTCTACAACATATTAACTTGGGTTCCAGCAACGTCTCTGTTACGCTTCAAGTGTGTATCAAAAGATTGGTACAATTTAACCAAAGACCGGGCTTTCAATGTAAGTCATCAAAAAAACGCCCTTGATTCCTCTTTTTCCTGTGACATTCTAGTGGTATATTAGGACTACAGCTGTAGTCGTCATTGTTTTTTCACTTATCTTGGTTCTCTCATCAGGACTTGAGTGGGAGAGAGTTCTCAATCAAAACCCACAATTTTAGTTACCCTATAGTTGTGGGTTCTTTTGATGGGTTGATTTGCTTACGCTCCGCTATCGCGGGGTTAGCCTTATGGAATCCATTAACAAGGGAGTTCCGCTGGTTCACCAACCCGAGTTGTCTGAGGAATGAGGAAAGAACATAAGTCTAGGATTGGCGAATATTTTGGGTTTGGCCGTGATTGTTTAAGCCATGATTACAAGATTGTAAGATATACCGTTATGTCGATGGCGTTTATTGTGTTGTTCAAGTTTATAGTATAAGGACTAATTCTTGGAGATGAGACCAAAATATTCATCTAGGGATGACTGAGAACGCCGTAACCCTAAACAACATGTTTCATTGGGTTGCCTATGGTAAAGACGATGATACTAGTATAATGACTTTTGATCTTCACACGGAGGGTTTTGGAGAGATGCAGTTTCCTAGTCGCGTCAAAGCTGATAATCACGCCTATCTGGTGGTTTCGGGTGGGCTTTTATACGCTATTGTGAGTACACTTACGCATATGTGTCCCAGTAACTTTTCAATTTGGGTGATTAAGGAATATGCGGGCTCAATAAAAACATGGACAAAGTTGTACGATCTGGGACGAGAAGGCTGTTTCTTCAAGAGTACTCCTCGGCTACTGTGGCTATTGGCCTTCAAAGATGGGGAGATCTTGCTCATAAAAAATGGGGAACCAAGTGATGATGAGCTTATATGGTACAAAGTTGGTGATAAGTCCACTAGAAAAGTTCAAATTCAAGATCATAGAAACTTCGGCCTTACACCTCTGATGTGTAATGGCAGCGTTGCTCCATTCCCACTTCCGCTCCCTAGCTAGCACTATCCTTTTACTTTGCTGTTCCTTTTCCTACTTTACCTACTTGCATCTCGCGACACGCCTCCGGCTCAGATCCCAGCTTATTACAACTGGGCTGTCCGAGCCATGTGAACTTGCAAGGCTGGAGAGTGATAGCACTCTTGACATCAAATGGCTTGGGGTTAGGCCTTCCGACGACATTGATACATATGGTTCATGTTCGAAGGAATCATACAAGATCCGAAACGAGTATGTGTGCGCTAAAATGGAACAGGAGGATTGGAGTTAATTTCACTGGCTTGTGTTGGAAGATTCAGCTGATCGGTTGAGTCGGAATTAAATTAGAGTGGCTAGCCATTCTTTTCGATCATTCATTCGCCTTTTGTTCTTCTTAAGAAATGTGTTTGCCTATATTCAAATTACTAAACCTACAGCCTCAGAGCCAAACGAAATTCTTTTCAGTTGCTCAGTATCTGGTGATTAATTCGAGCTAGAAATCTCCTGAATTAAATGTTTCTTATGCCAGGGGGGACCTGAGACACATGAGCACCTTTTTCTCAGATGCGCCTATAGTCAGAAATGTCGGGAATGTTTGTGGAGGAAGACAGGTATAAAGCTACCTGACATGGAACCAGTAAAATGGTGTAGTCAGAAGAGGTTTGGCTCGAGAATTAGGAAACAGGTGACAGGGGCCTTAATTTGTGACCTGATGTATCACTTGTGGCTCGAAAGAAACAAGTGCAGAATTGAGCTTGTCCTAAGGACGCCAGATATGATGATCAAGAAGATTCTGGATGAATTGAAGCACAGGGTGAGGATGACAGCTCAAAATCTAAAACAGAAGGACAGGGATTGGCTACAAAGCATCAATATGTTATAGTGTCCAAAATTGTAGCTGAATGCAGCTTTGTAAAATCAATTGTCATGTTTTGTTGTCTTGAGGAGATTGTTATCTCCTAGTGTGTAAAACTTTTTTATCCATATATTCAATTACTTACATTTCAACAGAAAAAAAAAATAGAAATCTCCTGAAGTGACCACATAGCACGAGGTCGAAGGGTTTTAAAGTTCGGAAACTCAGGGCAGCCAAACCTGTTCTGTTAGGAGTCGTTAGGACGACTAATACAGTAACACTACATACTTGTGTTTATTGCGAAACATGTAAAAAAATAAGATAGAGAATTTGAGAGAGAAATGAGGTTTTGTATTATTAACAGTCGATAATGAATATGATTACAGGAGGTTTATACCCATATTAACCAACTAACTTTCTAACATATATAATTCACAATTTGTTACTGAATCTACAATTTGCAACTATCCCTCTAATTGCTCTTTAACATAATTGTACACCTCCGCATCAAACTGTAATTGGAGCCAATTCTTTGCTTGATTCATCAGTAGCTTGTTTTGAAAGGTTTGTAAACCTTAAGATCAAGTACAACGCCCGCAATTGATCCAGCTGCGGCGGCTATTGAGATCACCAAACAAGCCAAGCTCAGCATGTGTAGCCACACCCACTTTGCGCTCCACTTTGGGACCTTCTTCTGGGCAATGTACATCTCGATAGGGAAGTACACCGTCAGGGGCCAAAAACTAACCGCGCCAAGGAAGCCAACCACGTCGTTGAAGAAAGGCATGAGCATTGAAATGACCGTGGTTGTGATCACGAACACAGTCCTCCATATCATTCTGAATTGATTCAAGTGGAATGCCTTCAACCCTGGGATTTTGATTTTGATGTCCTTGTTGATGAAGTTGTTGTCTGGCCATTTGCGGGCTGCCCATTTCTCAACAAATGCAAAGAGCGGCTGGCAGTAAACTTGGTAGGCTCCAACCAAGTGAACCACTATGGAAATGTTGGCTATGTCGAGAAGCCAGAATGGGTTGTAAAAGCCGAAACCAGTGAGGAGATTGCCCGGTGCAGTGTCACCAAATGCCGCATATCCCATACAACCACAGGCTAGGTAGAATAATGTTGTCATTGCTGTGCTTATCAACGATGCCTTCTTCATTGTCTTGGCTTCTGATGGAGGTGACTTAATCGTGTTCTGCATACACCAATTTTTGCGTTAGTTAATATGCTCGTGAATTCGACAGTAGGAAATATGAATTCACAGAATAACAGGTTGTGTAAAATACCTGAATCTCAATTAGGATGATCGAAAACGAGTAGGCAAAGGCAATGTCACCAAAGGCTTGGAAACTCCTCCATATCTTTTGTGTTTCGGTCACTGCTCCTATACTGATTCCGGTTAAACTCCCCTGGATAGCTTTGTTAGCTGCACAATCGAAAAAACATAACCATATTATTAGTCACCTATGTACATGATAATGAACGAAATTTAGGAGTGTACTTTGTATTAAGTTCGCATGTAAGATTGTAGACGTACCTACGACTTGAGCTATTCCGAGGCCAAGGCCGATTGTAGAGTAAGTGAAAGACATGACAGCCGCGACAATGGAGAGCCACCATATCTGATCAAAGTCCGGAATTTGAGAAAATAGGACTTGCATAACTCCAAAGGCAATCATATATGGGTTGCCTGACATATGACATGGGTTCTTCCCGCCACTCGCATGGAAGCAGTTGGACCGTTTTACCGCCCTGTTGGTCGAAAATTTAAACATGTTCATTAGTAATTCGTTCATACAAACTTTGGTAATTATTTATAGACCAAGATTGTGGTTAAGTTTTACTTACATCATGCTGATTGATGCTGCAATTGTGTAGCCTATGGCAACTCCGAAGAGCATCAGGTACTGAATTGTTCCACATATCTTCACCTTCACTCCACCTGATTACATAAACATACAAAAGTGTAACACGTTAGAACATGTACGTAACAAGTTTTGGCGTAACAAACACTATTCGATTTAACCTTAATTTAGGATTGTCTTGCTTATGTTTTCGTGTAAGAATAATTGTAAAAGACGAGAGGATCATACCAAGATTCGCCCGAACAGCGTCCATGTAAGTGTAATTCCTCTGGCCAAACAGAGGATCACCCGATCAATAACAATCAGCAAGAAGTGTTGAAGTGTAGTAGATCACAAAGGAGAACAAGAACATCACAACAGGCCCAGCAATCCAGCCAAGCTGAGCTATGGCCCATGCCAAAGATAACACCCCTGACCCAATCACTGCTGTTATAATATGTGCACTGGCGGTCCAAACAGTTCCTATACAAATGTAACGTACAATGTTGTTAGGATAACGCATAAAAAAGACGCTAGACATGCAAATATTTCATAAATCATATACGTAGCTGAGCAAGACGCCAAAACCCGTAACAATACCTGTTCGTTTGGGACGGCCATCGTCGTCAAAACTCAGGGAGGGGTCTTGTCCGTAGATCCCAATGGAGACTTCAGAAACTTGGTTGTTATTGGCAGCAACTTCACCCATCTTGAGCTGAAATAGAGCGAAAGTTGTGTAAGCAACAAAAAACAATTGTGTTATAGTGGTGATGACGTTAAATTGTGTTATAGTGGTGATGACGCTAACAAACTAGAAGTATGCCAGAGTATAGTCTTCATGTTATAGGCTTAGGAATATTATGTCGTTTCCAAAATTAGAGGCTAAGTTTGTTTACTTCGATATGTGCAAATAAGATGAACGAGATGAAGATCATTCAAATAAATAAGAGTACCTGATATTTTATATTTGTGGAACTACTACTACTAATAATTACTATCATCACGTACCAATTCAAGAATATCATGTGATAATTTCTTAGGTAGATTTTTAGACAAGACTATGGAGTATATAGAATGCAACATGCATGCATGTCAAGTGTGTGGTACAAGATGCATGTCGCATGATCATTCAATCATCTATCTATAAATTAAATTCGTTACATATAGGTTATGTTTAGTTATCAACATGCAAAGATTTATCAAAACTCTTGAAACAACTAAACAAAAAATCAATGCATAGGTATGGAAAAAACTGAAAATGCAAAAGAGAGACTTACAATTTCGAGTTTCGACTAAGTGCTAACTACAGAGACTAGAGAGGCAATTCTAATTCACAAATTATGACACTATAAATCACCAATAATGGTCATATATATAAGAAAACAGATTACCATAAATCATAAAATCTGAATGCTAATAGGATTGGAATCCATCAAATAATATCAGAATGCGATGTGATCCTCCAGAGTTATTTTTCCTAAAGTTCCCTAGAGTTTACGAGATGGAAAGTAAGTTTACGAGTGTCTTTTTTGTTTACTTAAAAGGACAAACACTATATGGTAAAGTGATGTTTCCATTTCAAGTAAATTCTATGAAAGTCCAGAAAAAAATAATTTCAAAGGATCCAGATCCATCAGAATGCTACTAGAAATCAATAATCCTTTAAATAAAATTTGTTCTTGGAAAGGGAAAATTATTAATTTGTGTTCGGTAATGGCACGCATCATGACCCCTTTGAGCTTGCTATCAGTTTACCATCTTGGCTATGCGGCCTATGCCCGAATTAACCTTCACCTATCTGTTAATTTTTTGGAAAAAGAGTATAAAAGTTGGATTAGTTAAGGTAAGTGCAAATTGAAATGACAGTAATTGAGTTTGGAAACAATACAAAATTGTGTGCTTTTTTATTTTTTTTATTTTTTATGTAAGATGCCGGTGAGGTGCTAGTCGCTTAAAACACAATTTTTAATATTGAGTATATATCAGGTTTATGTCAACTAGATTCAATTCGAATAACGAATCCCGTGGCCATGGAGATCGTCCGTCCTTGTTCTCATGATCAGAATAATGAAAGCGTCTTCGCAAGCCTTCCTGTTGAGATCATACACTTCGGAATATTAACAAAACTTCCAGCGAAATCTCTCCTACGCTTCAAGTGCGTATCAAAGGATTGGTACAATATTTTTACCAAAAACCAAACTTTCATCGATATCCATCTAAAACATGCCAATGAATCTCACGAAAATTTGGTCGTATCCCTTTTTAAAACTTTTTACAGCGAAGACAAAATATTAGGCGAATTGTTCTTCTTGTATCTTGATATGCCTCGTGCTTTAACCGTAAAAGAAGTCGTCGTGAAAAGTGAAGTTTTCGACGTTTTTGACATCAACATAGGAGACCATGCTTGTGAAATTGTGGGTTCTTGTAATGGGTTGATTTGCTTGTCGATAAGGTCATGGCCAGCGGAAACAGGAGTAGCCTTGTGTAATCCGTTAACTAAGGAGTGTCGAAAGTTAGGTTACCCTCCTAGTCAGAAAGAATCCATCCCCAAATCTTGGTACATAATTGAGGCCTATGGTTTTGGCTACGATAGTGTTAGCCATGTTTATAAGATCGTGAAGATTACTTTTCTCTATAAAGGTGGGAAATATCAACGGGGCGGTCGAGTTCATGTTTATAGTACAAGTACTGAATCATGGAGAGAAATAACCAAAAAGATCCCCCCATGTTATTTTATTTTTAAGCCTGGTGTATGCTTAAACAACAAGTTACATTGGAATAATTTAAGTGAGGAGAATTACAAATCTAATTCTAGTATTTTGACGTTTGATCTTCACACTGAGGAATTTGGAGAGATGCAATTACCTAGTGAAGTGGTGGAATGTGAAAAATATGTTGAACTGGTGGTTTCAGGTGGTCTTCTATATGCCTCCCACTACGAAACGGTGGAACTTGTTGATTATTTGATAATATGGGTGATGAAAGAGTACGGCGTAACCAAGTCATGGACGAAGTTGTACACCATTAGAAAAGAACATGTTGAAATCTCGCATACTATGCTATTTAGTCACAGATCAAAGACAGGCGGTAGCGTAGAGGCTTTGATGATGAGAAAACGTTTAAAACGAGATGAGCTTGTATGGTACAATGTTGAGGATGACTCGACTACAAATGTTGATATTCTCGGCAACAAGTGGAGATACGAAATTTTCGACAATAAGAGGAGAATTGGCGATGACGATGGTCCATGGATGTTCCACGATGATCCATGGGTGTGTATTGCAAGTATTGCACCCATTCCTAGCCTATGAATCATGATATTGTCTTAGTCATGACGTATGTAATATTAAACCGCTATTGCCGAATCTATACTTTACTATTAATTGCCTAACATCTGCGCCCACGTGGCAGTGTATGGACGTAGCCTTACAAAAAAAAAAAATTCCAGGTCATACGTGAGGTGTCAGTTAATGGTCGAGCCTCTCCCGTCCTCTTCCACGTCACCCACGATATAAAAGACGTGTGGGCTACAACTCAGTTTCTTCAGTTTCCCTCCGTTTCTTCTCTCCCTTCACCTTCCCCTCGACCCTTCACCTTCGTACCGTTGCCATGGCTGTCCAACTTCGCCGTTTCGATTGTCGTCCGATCTTTCTGCTTTCCAACGTCACTTATAAAAAGAAACTTCGTTCCTCTGTTGGGATAGAGGCAAGTTTTTTTTACCTCTTCATTGCTTGCTTCTAACTATATGTTATATATGTATAATTTTGCACAATGTAATTAGAGTAAAGAGATTAGTATATCGTAGTTTATCTGGTGTTTTGTTTGTGGTTTTTTAAGATTCGATAGTTATTGTTGTTCTCCAGGGTTGTTTCGATTGATTTGTGGAAGCTTGACTTTGGTCGATTTTTTTGGTGGGATCAAGATTTCGGAGAATCATAATAAAGGTCATTCCTTTGGAATTTAGTGCATTTTTTACTTTGAACGAATCTAATTTGATCAATCTATTAGTTTTCTAATGGTTTGGTTTTTTTGTTGACTCTGATGATTGTTAATGTTGTTTTCCAGGGCTGTTGCTTGATTTTGGTTTATTATTTTGTGGAAGCAAATTTCGGAGAATCATAATCAAGGTTATTGCTTTGAATTTTTAGTGCATTTCTAACTTTGATCGAAATTAATTTGATCAATTCAATAGTGTTCTGATAGTTATAGTGTTTTTGTTGAATGATTGATGGTGAATAGGTTGGATCATCTTTTCGAACATAGCTACATTCGAAAACTTGGAATCTCTATCAAATTTGTCTGCCTCTTTGGAATATTTGATGGTTAGATTCCGGAATTTAAAGGTTTAGACTTGGTTACAGCGTCTTTTGAATTCTGTTAGTGTGTGGCAAGGTGTTGAAATTACTGGCTGGTACTACTACTGGAGATTCAAAGTTGTTTTATCTAGCGGTGGTGAATTAACGGTAGCTTGCAGCTAACCATACTTAAAATTTTTGAAGTTTCGCTTTTAGTTGATTTGTTTCACTCATGGTCAATGATTTGTATGAATTAATATGTGGATATAGGAGTTTTCATGTTTTTGATATGCTTTCTTTCTGTTCAAGCCTTTGGAAGAGATGTTCCCAACTTTGAGTTTCTGTTGGTGTGATGGTCAGGACCTAGACGATGTTATTGAGCATACAAGTTTAAACTGTCTTGTGCGTCTGTGCTTGGTCTTAAACGTGGTTTTCTGGTTAGAGCTTAAGCAGCATGTGGCCTCAGGTAGCGCATTTACCCACCTAAGGAGAATGGTAGAGTCGCAGCCGTCACCTGAGTGTGGACAAAACCTATTGCAAATCTTGAATTCAGGAGGATGAACAGATTCGCTTAGAAATTGTGGGGATGGGTTCGGGAGGTAGAGTAGCTATCACACTTAGCACTGCCTCTTTTCAGCTGGAACAAAATTCATCTTTGGCTGGTCTGGTCTCTGTAACCTGTAGTGGAAAGAAACATGTTGAGGTTGTACATGTTTGTTTCGATCTTGAACTATCAATCTGATCTTGGGGATAGTCGGATTATCACTCCTCCCTTCAAAGGAAAAGAAGAAAGGCATTAAAAGTGTACAAAACATGATCTAGATGATTTTTCGAACCAATATTACAGCATAGCCAGCTTTAATTAAGCTATCATGCTGCACGAGCAACATAGCAAAACCATGCTCCTTCCTTCAGGTTGACATTAAGTACCTGATACAGATGCTCTAAACTTTTCGACAGATGTCCAATCGAGTATTGTAGGGATAACAAATCTAGCAGTAGCTGAAGCTTACAGTTTTGAAATAAATTGGCATCCTGGACAGAAGGACGAAGTAACCCTGCAAGTCCAGGAGCAGTGTGTCACATACTGATACAATCCTGATCAAGTAAAATTTGATTTTAATTTGTAGAATTGAGGAAAGCCTACCCAATTGTTAGTGAAATTGGCAAAAATGATAGCCTATGAAGGCCATTTCGATAACAAAACATGAATGGACGGAACTTTGACATTCCTGACAGTAACACTAGCCTTCCCTCCTTGAATCAGCTGCAGCTCTGACCTACTCACAAACTGACTCTCTTTCGGATCATTTGTGACTCCGTACCCCCAAATCATCAGCCAAAGTATCACCATTTGGTCTTAACTTTGAAAACTACTTAGTGAATTCTTAACTTGGAGTTCCTATGTTTTGTACTCCAATTCCCCAAGCAATTGGGGTGTAGCTGCAATCTAAAATTTGGCTTTTTACTTTGGAATTATGGCCAATTGTTGTGAAGATAATATTTGTTTTTGTGATCTATACACAGCAATGCAAAAATCCAATTATATTAATCTTATCATGCACCTTCAATACGATGCATAAGATGGCTGATCATGAAAGAATATAATCCAATGTTTTTCATGTGAGTTTTTGTTTCTTTGAATTGGTGGTTGATTACTGATTGCTGATTAGTGCATGCTTCATGATTGTGATTTTTAGTTAGTGTTAATAATGCGATATTTTTGTGTGATCCCGACGAAGTTTACTGGATCTAATGGTAAAAAAAAACAGAAGTAGAAGCAAATGGTGTCTAGAGAGATTATTAGATTTGTTTAAGCTACTGAGTAGGCTAATCTTTAACAGTCTAGAAAAGCTCTCTGATGTAATGACTATATTATGGATGGTGAATATTACAGTTGACTGTAACTACCTAATAAAAATACACAGAACCTAAAAGCTATTTCTCTATAATACACGACTAATCTTTTTTCAGTAAGTTCAGTTGGCAAAACATAATTATCAAAGTTGCTGAAAGTTGCAACATAATACTTAATCCAGACTAAGTACTGATGCAACTCTCCACTACTTAGACAATCAATACTATAAGTATAACTGAGTAAGTTGACAACTAATACTATAAGTACATCTGAGTAATCTAATGCTCTAATATTTTGACTTGAATTATTAACTGAATTGTGCATTCTCTCACTAGGATGAAACGCATGTAGGTATCATGTGTTTTCAGTGGGCGTGTTAGTTGTACTGCATAAGACACCATAAGTTATGAATGTTCTACTTGGAAGTAGTTCTAATAAACAGTCATAAATGATGTGATGGAGGTTCGAGTTCATGTGTCTGCTCTTTCACCTCTTTATAGTGTAATTGTTCAATATAGATATATGGTTACTTTGGAGAAGTTTGTTGACAGTTTAGTTTGCATTTGATTGGCTGAACCCGAGAAGGGAAGTGCATATGGTTTAAAGATACTAAAATAATAGCTCATCTTAACCGAATTCTGGAGTGTTTACTAAAGGAGAAAACAAATTCATTTGCTAAATCTCATAAGTCATAAACTCATGATTGTTTTTACTCAAATTACGGTTGTGCTGTACATGTTGCTCAGCAAAACAAATATTTAAGAGTTTTGATCGGTTAAATTTTAAGTAGATATATATATTTATTATCTTAATCGAAGGCGCCAACACTAACAGGTTTTTGAAGTTAGAGTGTCCGATGTAGTAAAAGCATATAAGCAAACTTTTCAAACTTGGGCAGCTGGATCTACAAGGTGAATCAGGAAGACACTTTGATAGCAGGATGATGAAGAGGTGGGTGGAGGCAAATGAAGTACAATTCTTATAGTGAGCTGGTAAAATTTGTAAAATTGTTTTTTTATGATTCAATATTTTCTAGACTAGGTGTGTTACATTGAAATTGAAAGGGTGATAGGAATCTGAAATTCTTATGATCAATAGTTGTTCGTTAGGATATTGAGAAATTGCCATGGTTTTTGCTATTATGATGAGGCAGTGTTCAACTATTGGGCTGTGGGACGTTGACCTTGAAATGCTTTGAAGAGAGGGTTAATGCATGGTGTTAAGCAAGCCAAAATTGATAGGCTTGCTACTGTGGTGTTGTTTGTTAGCTAAAGTTAACCTTTGGTTGATTGGTTCTAAAGATGCAAAGGTCGATATGGTTGGACATTTGTAAGACATGCTAATTAGATAGAACCCGTGTCCAATAGTAGTTGAAGATTCGTGTACAATTGACATTGCCAGGTCTATATACGAACCATAGACACTGAGATGTTTATTTTACATCTTATTAATTTTTTCTATATGTTCCTTTTTTTCCTTCTATTGTGTTTTCTTTTGAGTGAGAAACATATTTGGCACGTAGTACTCAAGCTAGGACTCAATCAAGTATGTTTTACTCCTATGTGATTGATGTATTTGATCTTTGGCTATTTCTGTTTAAATTTAAGAAGGGCGAGTAATCTCTTTAGATTGACGTTGAACCAGCAGGAAAACAAATTTAGTATACTGTCTGTCTCTCTGATGATATTGCAACCTGTACCTAAAGATACCCTCTAACGCTAATATATTCATTACCATTTTCATTTCATGCTTCCAGACAACACTCTTTAAATTTTTTCTTAAAAAAACTTAACCGAACTTTAATTTTGTTTCTATATATATAAGCTTGAACATACGACCTTTATTTGTGTATAAGCTTGAATCATTCCCATACTCATCTTTTCTCAGCCAACTAGGCGACTTTTGTGATGAGGTTTGTGAAATATTTTGAGCTACTTATAATTACTTCCAAGTATTGTTTTGTTTTAAAGTATAAGATCTGGGTTTGCTCTATTCTATTATTTCTCTACTTTGTCAGCCGCTGCACTCATAATTACAAACTCTATTTTGTGAAACAGTCTTGCACGCCCTTACGAAGTACCGTGCCACTTCAAATTGCAACTCAGTTGTTTAGCAGCCTTCATAGCAAATGGGACTTGGTCTGATTTCAGTGAACTTTTTGTTGATATTGTTGACAGCATGGAGGCTGCAGTACTATGCAATTTCTTGGCTACGGCCGGGTGACTTGCTACCCGCATCCTGTGTAGATGGAGCTGAGTCCAAGGCTTGCTAAGATCGTTTCTGGTAGCCTGGTAGGGTTGGTACGACTCTCGAAAATGTTGTCAAGCATGCTTGAAAATTTGTAACCAAATCAGTTGTAATCGGATAGATTCAGTTTTATTATCTTGGTGTCCTGATATTAGGTACATATTCCGTTTGATAAAGAGTTTATTTTGAAAACCATACCCATGATTTTGTAGCTAAGACTAATGACGATGATGTTAACTTCTTACCATAATATTTAAACAGTTTCCTTTTTACTCCAGTTCTTATTTTTTTACCATGATGTTGATTTTCAATCTTTTTCTCCCATCCCGCAGGAGGTGCTATCACTTTTGATTTAAGATATTTCATGCATGTACAAGGACCATATATACATGCTAACTTTTGAATCTCCGCTAATTTGATCTATATTCGGAACAAACAGGTTGATTGATTAGAAAATGAAAGACGGGTTACTTGGCAAGGGAAATATTGTGGTTGATTATTTGACATAAAGATTTATGTATACAGAGTGACGTACACAATCACGCCTGTTGAGGAAGTTCCCAAGTTTCTAGATTTTCTCCATTGCCAATACTTTGAAGGAGAGAGGTTTAGCTTTGTATCATGGATGTATTTTTACCTATAAGGAGTAGTAATCACGGTTTAGAGAATTAGAGTTTTTTCATTACGCTTTTTTTTTTTTTTTTTTTTTGGAGGTTTAGTTGACTATTTGACAAGAGTGCTTATACCATGCACCACGGTGCACCATGGGCATGGTACACCGTGGTGTACCATATAATTTGCGATTTGACGATTTGATTTTAAATTTTTAAAATTAAACGTCTAAATGTTGAAACCGCTATCATTTTGCTAAGAAGTAAGAACACTAAAGAGAGACTACAATAGTCAAGTTGGAATGAAGCAACGATTAGGAGCTACCCCGTGATTTCACGGGGCCAAAAACTAGTGTTAATTGATTTCGCCTCGCCGGTCAAGCCAAGCTTAGGTCGTCTTAATTTCCAAGCTTTCTGTGTCTAGTTATTATGCTACGTACCATCACTCCAATAATGTGTCGTGGCGACTGGCGGCCTTTGGAGTTCGATCTGTGTGCAAGCTTAATTGTAAGGATTATGGTTAGATTAGTGAGAAGAGACTCTTGTAATCTAGTCTATTAGGCTCAACAGATTTTGAAAACAATTTGTGTTTAAAATACAAATTGAGCTCAGACAATGCTAGAGGTGTACAGTGTACACACTTGAAAGTGTCTACTATTAGCATTAATTTTACTACAGTAGCAAAATTTTACCACTCACACAAATAAATTTACTGCATGATTTTCAATCACGATTTAATTTTACTACTCCAATCTCAATTTTAATTTTATCGACTTAATTTTACATTGTAGACAAATTAATTGTGTCTACATTGTAGACCTTTAGCAATTTGCTTCCAATTAAGTGCTTGCTCAATAAGAGCTCGTTTAGATTGTGGGATAAGAGATGGGGATAAGAGGCGGGATAAGGAGAGGGATGAGGAGAGGGATCATCTCAATCCCTTGTTTGGGTAGGTGTGGGATTAGAAGATGAGATTAGAGTGAGATTTGTTAATTAATAGTAAAATGACAATATTATCCTTTATATTTTAATGTTCTATTTCTCATTTTAGTAATGGCAAATGTGTCATTTCATTGCGTTTTTATCCCTCCTCCTCCCCTGGGTATTAAAAAAAGTGGGATAAGAAATCCCCATCATCTTTATCCCACCCTTTATTTCCCATTACCAAACATGGGAATTTGGGTGTCAGGGATAAATAATCTTATCCCATCCTCTTATCCTTCAAAACAAACGACCTTCCAATGCCTTCAAAAGACCTTTGGTTTATTTATCATTTACTAAATTATAGAACAAAATTTTTGCACCTTGGATTATTTTTGCTACAATAATAATTAACTATAGATACTTTCTTATCTTTGTCCGTATATATAGACCTCTTTCTTATTTGTGTCCGTATAAACTATTATTTTGTTAAATTTTTTTAGGATATATATACAGGAGTAAATTTTCTTATGTTTACTAGTTTTAATTGAGACTATCAGTTCGTGGCCATGGAGATCATCCGTCCACATACTCGTCCTCGTCTCCATGATCAGAATGAAAGCGTCTTCGCAAGCCTTCCTGTTGAAATCATACACTACCAAATATTAACAAAAGTTCCAGCAAAATCTCTCCTACGGTTCAAGTGTGTATCAAAGGAATGGTACAATCTTACCAAAAATCAAACTTTTATCGATCTCCATCTAAAGCATGCTCATGAATCCCACGAAAGTTTGGTCGTATCCCTTTGTAGAACTGATAGAATATCAGGTGTATTGTTCTTCACGTATCTTGATGCCCCCCGAGCATTAACCGTAAGAGAAGTCGTCGTGAAAAGAGAAGTTTTTGACGTTTTTGACATCGACATAGGAGACTATGGTTGTCGAGTTATGGGTTCTTGTAATGGGTTGATTTGCTTGTCGATAGGGCCATGGCCAGGGGAAACAGGAGTAGCCTTGTACTGTGTAATCCGTCGTTGACTAAGGAGTGTCGGAAGTTAGGTTGCCCTCCTAGTCAGAAAAAATCGATCCCAGATTCTTGGGTCATAGTCGAGGCCTATGGTTTTGGCTACGATAGTGTTAGCCATGTCTATAAGATCGTGAAGATTACTTTTCTCAAAAAATATGGGAAATATCAACGGGGAGGTCGAGTTGATGTTTATAACACAAGTACTGAATCATGGAGAGAAATAACCAAAAAGATACCCCCATGTTATTCTATTTTTAAGCCTGGTGTATGCTTAAACAACAAGTTACATTGGAATAATGAAAGTGAGGAGAATTACAAATCTAATTCTAGTATTTTAACGTTTGATCTTCACACTGAGGAATTTGGAGAGATGCAATTACCTAGTGAAGTGGAATGTAAAAATTTTGTTAAACTGGTGGTTTCAGGTGGGCTTCTATATGCCTCCCATTACCAAAAGATGGAACTTGTTGAATGTTCGATAATATGGGTGATGAAATGTTGGAGTTAATCTCCAAGCCTATGTGTTTATAGTGAGTTAGGAAATATGGCAAAAATAGTAAAAGACGAGTGAAGGTAATAGACGAGGTTCAGGAAGCTCGAGGCGGACCGCGGAGCTGAGCTCGGCGGACCGCGGACACCATTTGGCGGTCTGCGGGTCTTGCTCGGTGGACCGCGGGCCCGAGTCAGCGAGTCGTACGCGTTTTCCTTATTACCCTAGTTCGTCTTTTGGCTATTTCTCTACTATAAATAAAAGCTTATCCCAGACACTAAGATAAGGAGAAGAATAAGAGGTTACATAAAGTCGTGAGAAAAGTGGGTACGGAGATTGAGCATGAAAGGGCATTTGGGATCGGTTATATCAACCGTATTTCTTCAGTGCAGAGGAGGTTCGGTGTTGTGTAACCTGGAAGGCGACCGCCATGAGGAGCTTGCACCGTGGCTCGGCAAAATCGTCTTTAAGTACAGAGATATTTTGTGATCTCGGCACAACAATTTCGTTACTTCGATCCGATCAGAGAAGTCAGATTAATTCCATTATTTCCAACATGAAAGAGTACGGCGTAACCGAGTCGTGGACGAAGTTGTACACCATTAGAAAAGAACATGTTGAAATCTCGGATACTATGCTATTTAGTCACAGATCAAACACATGCGGTAGCGTAGAGGCGTTGATGAGAAGACGTTATAAACCGGATGAACTAGTATGGTACAATTTTGAGGATGACTCGACTACAAATGTTGATGTTCTCGGCAACAACTGGAGATACGAAATTTTCGACGAGGGGAGAATCGACGACAACGGCCATCCATGGAGGCTCCCCGATGATCCATGGGTGTGTATCGCAAGTATTGCACCAATACCTAGCCTATGAATCATGATCTTGTCTTATTACCTATGCAATACTCTTCCTGGCCGCTCAAGCTATAAGCCGCTGTCAGTGGCGCCTTTTAGGGTGGGCGAGAAGGGCGTCCGCCCAGGGCCCCCGATTGTATAAGGGCAAGTTTGGTTGGGTACTCGGTGTGTTAAGGGCCCCATTTTATGATTCGATTTATGGTTAACAACGATTTAATTAGGGCCTCATTTTACAATTTCGCCCAGGGTCCCTGAGTTTTCCCAGCCGGCCCTGGCCGCTGTTGCCAAATGTAGATGATTTTGTGTCGCACTTCCTGTACCCCTCCAGTCACAAGTTTGAAAATCCATATTATGACCTTAAAAAATTCATTTTACTTCTAATATTTAATGAATTCATGTAAGTTGATTGGAGGCGTACAAGGAGTGAGATATAGAATGGGACAAAGGATCCTTATTGTGATTTCGGCTTGCCGGTCAAGCCAAGCTTATTAGCTCGTCTTAATTTCCAAAGATTTGGTGTCTAATTATTATCGTGTATGGTTTTTCTATCCTAAAAGTCAATTGACAATAGAAGGAGTTATTATCATGCCTAGTTATTATTGGGGTCATTTGCTAAAACGACCATAATCTCGATGAGGGCATGATTGTCTGATCTTGATATAATTGTTACCGTGATTTCCCCTTTTCCAGATTTTGAAGTATTTTCCATGTTTTTTTACGGTATGATAACAAATTAAAGTCCACGCGGGACGCGGCCATGGAGATCATCGACTCATCGTCAATCATTGTTCTCATGATCAGAACCAAAGCGTATTCGCAAATAATCTACCAGATAACATCATACACTTCGAAATATTTACAAAAGTTCCTGCAAAATCTCTCCTACCTTCGCTTCAAGTGCGTATCCAAGGATTGGTACAATCTTACCAAAGACGCAACTTTTATTGATATTCATCTAGCTAAAGCATGCCCAAGAATCCCACGAACGTTTGGTTGTATGCCTTTATTATAAAACTGTAAATGAATCAGACGATTTATTCTACACGTTTATAAGGTTGTAAGGATTGTTTTTATCTGTGTAAAGAAGGATTATATCGACAAGGAGGTGGAATTCATGTTTATGACCCTAGTACTAATATATGAAGAGAAATAATAAAAAAGATCCCCCCATGTTATTCCCTTAGTAGACCTGACGTGTGCTTGAACAACAAGTTACATTGGATATACAAATTTGAATCTAGTGTTTTGACGTTTGATCTTCACACTGAGGATTTTGGGGAGATGCAATTTTCTAGTCCTAATGGGAAGAATATTTAATAGAGTACTGTACTTGATTTGGTGGTTTCGGGTGGATTTCTATATGCATCCTTGTTTGGAATGAAGGGGAAATCGAATGTTCGATATGGGTGATGAAAGAGTAGGGCGTGACCGAGTCGTGGACAAAGTTATACACCATTACTGAACGAGAAGGCATTGATTATAAGTACACTGCACTATGCTATTTAGTCACCAAATCAAAGGCGAGTAGTGTAGAGGCGGTGTTGCTGAGAAATTCTGAACGACGTGAACTTAGCTTGTATAGTACAATTTTGAGGACAATACGACTACAAAACTAATGGAAGTTCTCGGTGAAAGATGCCGTCACAGCTTTCAACCATGGGTGTGTATTGCAAGGTTTACACCAATTCCGATTACCGGGAGCTGCTAGAGTTCTACTCATATTTAGACAAAAATATAATTCACCAATTCCGATTACCGGGTACCGTTTAGGATTGATGACTTTTACTAGTGAAATTTTCGACCACAGATGTGGTGTGGGGCTCGGATTGTATATATATAGACTACCGACCATATCATATATTTAAGCATTACCGGTAGATTTAGCAGTCTCTCAACCTGTCCACCTCAGCAGCCACCTCATGCCACGTCAAATATGATGTCACCATTGATTATTTTAATCAGATTAATTCACTTAAAAACAGGAAAAGAATCATAACAATATCTTAATTTATGATTTAAAACAATTAAATCAATTAAACAAATAATATACAACTGAAATTAATGCCGCACATCCCATATTTATCTACCTAAATAACGTGTTAACAGGTATTAAATTTAAAAACAAAATCAAAGAATCATTAAATCCCCAATAATTTGCAACAGATGCGCCAGTTATTTCCGCCATATGAATAGCAATTCATACCCTAATTGTATATGCTAATTAACAACCATAAACACAAAGCAATCGACCCCTGCCAGTCCCACCATTTTTTAGGGTTTATAAAAAAATTTAATCCCATCCCATGCGCATAAATACTTTGAAATCACGAATCACCATTGTACTGTCATTTATCTGATTATCAATATTGTTGTTTTTGCAGCTAGATATGATATAGCTCGGTTGGAAGGGGCAAACACGAAAAGAAAGAGTTTGAAGTTGATCAGGTTAGCGGCTGAATTCATTATCTTTACGTCATTTATATCTGTAATCATATCATGAATGCCCTCTTCAAGTTTTGAGTCATTTCAAATTTGAAACGGTTTCTTATTTCGATCAACCTAATTTTTAGTTTTGCGTACGATTTTTTGCCGCTAAAGCAAAAATATATGATCGATTTGCTAGCTCTAATAATACTCATTGCTCGAATCTTTTTGTTAATTGAATTCTGATTTTAACCTTCATGTGTTCTTTAAACTGCTCAGGTGAGAGTCACAAACTCACATATTTTTTTTCTTTTCATAATTCACTGATCATGTTTATCTTAGCGATTTTTATGTGTATATCCATTGTCAGTTTGATATTTGTTATTTTATGATTGTTACCACTAATTCGTTCAATTGGCGATAATTTGAAGCCGACCTGAGTAGGATCTTCGTACACTACCCTGTCGCACCGTCACTCTTGGAAGGAGTATCTGCCGTAGCAAAATGCGATGTTCATGATTGAGATTGTAATTTGACTCCAATTTGTATATTTTCTTCTTGTTTCAACTATGCATTTTGCTAGATTATGAGCACTCTCTCCTTACTATCTCATGTTCGCTTTTCGATTGATGAAATTTTCATATATTTTTTTTTACTGAGGTTCATATTCCGCATTCTCTGTTTTATGATCTCTATTAGATAGAACTCCCAGACTTGAATTAAAGAAGTTATATTCACTGTATTATTTTTGTCAGAATTGTAAAGTCATTTCCCGAGCGAGCAGGTACGTACCTATTGTTGAAATGCGTTGGTGTTACCTCTCTCTCAATAATTGGTTTTATGATGGTGAGCCAAAGAACGTGGCTGCTACGTGAGGAATTGGTTGTGCACTACAAAAAAAGATCAGCCATATAGCACTTGGGAATTTAAATTTGTGAGAATGCATAGTTGTTCTGGTGGTTGATCAAATCATTTGGGAAAACGGGATTTTGCGCAATCTCAATCCTGGGTCTCATGCATACATTCTTAGATTTGTTCGACTTTATATTTTCTATTTCTCTTGAGTAATTAGAGTATCTGATCACAATCTCTGAAGAACAATGATGGTTTCCATGATAATCATCCGGCTGGCTCATTAGCAAATTAAAGCACAAGAAGAAATAGCTTAATAAGGAAGTTTTGAATAGTGCCAAGTACGTAGAGGAAGGACACAAGGAGAGCAGTTCGATAAAAGAGAAGATTATGAATGTCGAGTACGTTGATAGTAATTATCAGGGTTTTTTTTCAGACTTTTTTTAAATGAAGGGGAGTATTCAGGCTATGTGATTTGATCAATGTGATGACCGACCCAAGTAATGTATGTAAATGAGGTTACATTATACCCTTTAATTTCCATTTTACTTTTGGCCAAACGAAGAAGAAAACTCCTCTTTTATTATTTAAGACTCTTTTATAAGAGCATGTGTACTAATATTTCATTCAGTGTATTATGAATGAAATTCGTATCGTAATATTTGTACCAACAATAATTTTGCCTATGAAAAATGAGGTTACTTTATACCTTTTTCGTTTTTAGTTTAAGTACGGAGTAATACATTGACAATTGTTACTTTTGTTAGATGTCACTCATCAAGGGAATTAACAGTCTTTTCCTTAGATCCATGGATTAATACTGTCGTACAAAAGGGATTTTGTCGTATAAGTTAATTTGCAATGCCATATTATAACCTCTGCAAATTTAATTTGCATGCGTAAATAATTATTTTTGTATGTTATTTACATATGTCACGTAGACCTCTCATGGGTGGGTCGGGTAACATGCAGTTTAGTTCAATAACGAGTTAAAAATACGGGTTAGTTCAAATAATGGGTCAAAATTATGGGAATGAGTCAATTTAGGATATGGGTAAAAAAATTAGTTTGGATCTCATGGAATAAAAAAAAAACTCCACATATAAGTCAAACATACATGTAAGTTCAAAAAAGGCATAAAACATAGGACTGATCAACTAAGTCAGGTTAGGTCAGGATATGGGTAAAAAAATTATTGTGGATCCTATACATTTGAAAATAAACTCCACCATGTAGAGTTTACACCTAATAAGGTAAGAATAAAATAAGTAACATTTTAATTGTGTATTTAAAGGTTCACTTTATTTTATTTTATTAAAGTCTACTCCATCAAATATCAAATCCATGAGTTTCAAAACAAATAAATAAATATCAAATCCATGGGTATAATTGCAATATTCATTCACACTTTTTTTAATATTAAAATAATATAGCCAAATGAGCTTGAGCTTGACTATTTACGAAATGATATAGTCAGGTTACAGTAATCAAAATACTTAAGTTTCATATGGATCAATCTCTCGCTGGATGTAAAAATAGAATTATGACTAAAGAATAGCGGGTCACGGGTCATTTAAAACGAATTTATAACTTAGAATTTCAAAAATCACGTCTAACTTCGTGTCAATGTTTTTAATGTACATCTACCAATTTAAGTTTTTATTTTTTTGTGGTTTTAATCATGTGCTAACGGGTCAGGTTGGTTGACTCGAAAATGTGTTGGTCATAATGTGTCTATGTCAACACGGGACGTGGATATTAAAAGACGGGTTGAATCAAATTGAGTTACCAGGTTGGAGGTTGGTAATTGAAGCTGGAGATATGTCTAATGGTGTGTATCATATCTTATTTATATTATCATGCATCGTTCAATATGACTAAATTACTAATATCATCATCACACTATTGTTAAGATAGAATCTATAACAATTTTATCTAACAGCCCGTGCAATTTTGCACGGGTATTAAACTAGTATTTTATTAATAGGCGTGCTTTTAAACGATTCTTAGACCATCCATGTAAGACGCTGATGTCAAAAAAAGTTTCTACAAATAGCTCTAACGTGTTAATGGGAGACACACGCCTACATATGCAAGGCACACGCCTGCAATATACAAGTAATTATGGTACTAATATATTGTGTTGCTATATTTATAACAATTATATATCTATTACCACTAAATTTGGCAAGAATATGTACGTTTTATATTATAATATTTAAGGTATACCTTGAAATATGCTTTCAAATCTTATGAGAATAATTTATTAGTCTAATTTAGCCAACAATGATCACTCATTTTCGTGCATGCATAGAAATTTACACCCTCAATATAGATTGAGAATTTATGGAATCAATTATATGTAATCGTATAAAATCGCGGAATGAATAAAACAAACTGCCATACTAATGAAATTTCCGAGAATGATGTAATTTTATCCTGAAATAGTGCTCATTTTATATTTTCACGTAATTTTTAAAAGAAGAAATATGTTTCAACTGAAAATCAAAACATTCTAAAATTATAGTAATTTTACACATCTCTCTACTAATATAAAATGACAACACACAATCACTCTTATGTACTCTACGTGAGTCTTAGAAAGTAACCTCATCTCTTTCTATTTGACCTCATGTCCTTTCTTTCACAACACGGCTTACAACTTCGTTCTTGAATTGATCAGAGCTAGCTTGCACCTTGAGTTCACCACTCTCCCAGTTGCAATTCGATCTATATAATTTTGATTGTTGTTTTTTTTTTAGTTTCAACTCTTTTTATCGTTCGTGCCCGATTGTTGTAATTTTGATCTTCATCGATATTTTTTGTCAATCTATTGGATTAAATTTTGTCCTTAATAGTGGGTCGAAATTTGTAATCGATCGCATTCTTGTGGTTATTTGTCTAAACTTGATGTTCACTTTCGCTATTGCTACCGATTTACTTAAAGTTGATCCTTAATTTCGTAAGGCGTTCACCCACGTATATACGGATTATATGTTGCAATTTTGCACATGTATATAGAAAAACACAAATTTGCCTCAAGGCATTTATAATAAAGTATTGTGATCTCTTTATGCTTGGTTCGTTCTAGAGTATATGAGCTCCAAATATCTTCTTAAACTTTGCAAATGAGTTCAAAGTTATCATGCTAACAAGAAAGAATCTTATGTGTTAGCAAACAACTAAAGGTACGAAAAAAATTTCACTAGCTAAATAATTTATGTCAAAAGTGTTTTTCAATTCCAAGATATAACGAAACACGTAATTTCTCCTTTAGGCAAAAGTTATGGTAATATAACGTCATGTTTTGGGTTAACTTCGGGGCTCAAGCAATCAAAAATCAAGTTTTCTTATTTTTAATGAATGTTGGCGTGATAATAGGCCGTGATGGGAGTAGAGAGAGTCAGGTACCTGTGAGAACTGAGGAGGAGGGATCAAACTTACTCCGTATATGATTCCAAATGTTAAGCACAGTAATAAAATTATAAAAAGATCTTCTTATACTTTGCCTGGATTATGAGAGATTCAGGGACATTAAGTTTAAATAAGGAAGACTTAATTTGTAGATTACTAAAAGGGCTTGAAATATTACCAAGGGTTTTTGTTATCACGTATATACGTGGTGGAATCCATATATATATACGAGCCTACCCATGATGTTAAATTCCTACAAATCTCCGGCTATTTTACACTTGAGCACCCGTGTCTCGCATAACCAATCAAGCATCAGTACAAATTTGCAAAGGTTATGACTTGAATATTAAGCTTATATGCAGCTATAATTTACGAAAAAATGGCAAGGTTATTAACGAAAAATTTGCAAGAATCGTATAAAACTCTTATGAAAATGTTCTATTAATCCAATTTAGGCAACAATAATTTATGAAATTGGCAAGAATCTTATAAAATTCTTTTGAAAATATTCTATTAATCCATTTCAGGCAATAATAATCAACAAACAGTTCATTAAAACATGTCATATCATATATATTTTACCTTTTTTTTTCTAACATACCGCATATATTTTCATTCTTTCACATTCACAAAACTTTTAAATTAATCATTAATTATTATATGTTATAAATTAGGACTTTGGAATAAATTAGTCATCAGCTACACTTAAAGAAACAACGGGCCAAAAAAAGCGAAGAATCTTATAATTTTTTTTTAATACCTAAAATATAACACCAATTCATCAAATCTTTCAATTACCGAAAAAAAAAAATCAGATCTTTAGCTTTGATTTCAAAAACGAAAGATTTACTATAAAACAGGAAATTAAACAAGGCGTACAAATTAAAACGTATGCATGCCTCTTTTCTAGGAATCAATTAGTTAGGCTCTATGCGATTGGACTGCATTTTTCTGATCTGATTTGATTTGATTTGATTTGAACTGAACTGATCTGATTTGATTTGAATAAATTTGATTTGATTTGATTTGATCTGAACTGAATTAACTGATAAATTAACTGCAACTAGACGAATTTAAATAACTAAAAATAGACTACATTCATTGGTTGTTATTTGGATAATTCTGATCTAATTTGATTTGATTTGAATAAAGTTAATCTGATTTGATTTGACTAAATCTGATCTGATTTGAAAACATTGTTGAATAAGTTGAATCGCACAGGGCCTTAGAGAAATATATGACCCTCATTTAATTTAAAAAAACGTATGTGTGCCCCTAATTTAATAATTATAATAAAATCAATAAGGACCTGTGCGATTGGACTGCATTTTTCTGATCTGATTTGATTTGATTTGAATTGAACTGATTTGATTTGATTTGATTTGAATAAACTTGATTTGATTTGATCTGAACTGAATTAATTGATAAATTAACTGCAATTAGACGAATCAATAACTAGAAATAGACTAGATTCATTGATTGTTATTTTGATAATTCTGATCTGATTTGATTTGATTTGAATAAATCTGATCTGATTTGATTGGATTTGAATAAATCTGATCTGATTTGAAAACACTGTTGAATAAGTTGAATCGCACAGGGCCTAAGTTGGGGAAATGTATGCCTCTTTTCAAGGAATTAGTTAGTCATTAAAAATGAATTAAATTAATAAACATTCCTTAACATATCATAGGTAAGAAAAAAAGTAGCGGGTTAGTCACCAATGCAAGAATTGGGTCACAAACTGTATTGTATTGAACAGAGGTATTGTGAATAATATAACATTCCATAACATTCAGTGTAATTTTTCACGGGTAAAGAAATATAGTTACATTGGCTAAATTGCAACTATGTTATATAGGTGAATATTAGATCATTGTGCAATTTTTAATAATGAAATAATTTTTAATAACTCTTCCGCATTTAAATTAGTACACAGTGTATAATTTTGTGATTTCAATACACCACAACCCAAAAAAATACGGGTTTGCCTTTTTTACAGTAGGGAATAATAATTAAGGGGGAAAAGTGAGTGCATGATTTTCGTTCAATTCTAGCTCATGTTTCGTATTCTTGCATAGTATAGCATATGTTTACTTTTAATGGGTTGTTTTATGTTTCTAGCTCGCATCGTCATTGTAAAAGTTCGTGATGAAATTGTATTTCAAACTGAACATGTACACATTTTTTACCATGCTTCCTCTTTTTTAAGTGGTGTAATGTTAAATTAAGGCTGCAAGTTGAACAACCTTTAGTATACCTACAAAAAAAAAAAGTTAATGCAAAACACTCATGGTCTGTTCGGTATCGTTCTCTGTTTTTGGTTTTCTGTTTTCTGGAAACCAAAGTCCCGTTTTTGAAAATCAGAAAAAGTGGTTTTCAATTTTCAATTGTCAGTTTTCATTTTCAATATGACTATTATGGAAACAAGCAATTGAAACTTTTTAAGTTAATTTTTTTTATGCAAATAGCCAAAAACTAAAAACGGCAGTATGATACTGAACGGGGCCTTAACTTCTAGGTAAGGCTAAGATTGATAGGTCATGATATAGGTTAATAATATATCAAATTCGATTAATACTATAATAATGTAATGACTGTAATTTTTTCGGTTTTCTAACGTGTGCCCATTGGGCACTTGATAAATCTCTTCTTTTTTTTCCTTAATTAAGTGATATTTCCACTTGAACAAACAAATTGTGGAATCGTTTTGATTGGTTTAGAAGAATATCACATAATTAAGGAAGTAAAATTCGATTAATACTACAATAATGTAATGACTGTAATTTTTTCGGTTTTCTAACGTGTGCCCATTGGGCACTTGATAAATCTCTTTTTTTTTTCCTTAATTAAGTGATATTTCCACTTGAACAAACAAATTGTGAAATCTTTTTGATTGGTTTAGAAGAATATCACATAATTAAGGAAGTAAAATTCGATTAATACTACAATAATGTAATGACTGTAATTTTTTCGGTTTTCTAACGTGTGCCCATTGGGCACTTGATAAATCTCCTTTTTTTTTCTTAATTAAGTGATATTTCAACTTGAACAAACAAATTGTGGAATCTTTTTGATTGGTTTAGAAGAATATCACATAATTAAGGAAGTAAATTAAGTCTTATCATGTGCCCTATGGGCACACATTAGAAAAATCCATTTTTTTTTCTAATTATTTCACATTTACTATTTTGTAAAGATAAAAGGGTCGTCAAAGTACATGGTGTGATAGAGAAATATTTTATTAACACTATTTGAGCTTTAACATTCAGATTTTAGTTCACATAGCTCAATGTCTTAATCACTGGTAGTCACTATTTTTATATTATACAATTGTGGTGTCTACCATACTATAAAACGTACATTTTGAAATTCCATACCAAAACAAATTTGTGTAGACCTATAAACGAATCACGTCAAGTACGAACTCAGGTCAACTCACGATTGTCGCAATAAGGTGTTGGTTTGAATTTAGGGTGAACTAGTTTAATACCCGTGCAAAATTGCACGGGCTGTTATATTATATTGGTATTTACATCTCTTTATATTATGTGGTTTAATCGTTTTACTTACATGCTATTACATACACGATATAACAAATATAGCAGATATAAAATTAGATCGTCAAAATCTTTGGTAGCTCAATGAACCAGCGTTTTGTAACCCTTGACCCGCCTTTTGGGTCAAGTTCCTTGTATCTTTTGGATCATGAACCTGCCATTTCTCGATCATGACCCGAATCGGTTTGATACATTAAAAATTTTCTTGGACATATCTTACTTGATCAGTTCACCTAGTCTGTCTCGTAATTAAGACAAAAATGAAATCTAAAAAAATAATTTAGAAGAAAATGCAATTAGTATAATAATTCAAAATTAAATCATCAAGACAAAATGAAGGCAAAAATAAATCATGTGGAGTTTATATTCAACTCCATTGAATCCAGGCTCATTATTATTTATATTCTAACTTTTCTCAATCCCATAACTATGACCCGTTATTTGAACTAACCCGTATGTTTGGCTCATTATCACGTGGAGTTTAATTTCAACTCCATGTGATCCCAGAACTCATTTTTGACCCATTTCCTAACTTGACTTAAACCCTGTATGATAGGACTGCATCTTTCTGATTTGATTTGATTTTAATAAATCTGATTTGATTGTATTGGCTCTTATCTGATGAAATCCAATTTGAATGACTCTGATCTGGATTGAATGACTATAATTTGATCTGAATAAAATTCGAGATTAGTGTTAATTATAATATGATCAAATTTCTTAAATCTGATCTGATTTGAAAGTCTCTGATCTGACGAAATTATAACTGGCCAAACACACAATTCTTAGAAACTGTTTCTGGTTTCTGAGAAGCACCTCTAGTGTTTGTTCATCAGAAGTAGAAGCTCCAGTTTGGAGATTCAGAAACTGTTTCTGAGGAGCACTTCTAGAGAAGTTGGAGTTAGGCCAAACAGACCCTAAGTTATGCTAATATAGTATTAGGTACTATAGATTAGCCTTGAAATAAGGAGAATTTGTATGCTCTCAAAACTGTATTTTCTTAGACCTGTTAAAATACAAAAGCTTAACTAACCATGTAACTCAACTCAATTCGACCCGATTTTGCTGGGTAATGACAATGCTTCACACAACCTGTGACCCCTAACTACCCGAACTTGTCTTAGCCCACATATTTTTTATTGTCTAATTTGATCCAACACATTAACCGGATTAGACACCATGCAAATTAACCCGTATTGACCTCAATCGGACATGTATGACCCATTGCACTAAATTAAATACCAAACAGAGTGTGTATACCAAAATGTGATTAGTAAAGTATTTTTATTCATATCTAACACAAAGTGTCATAAAAGACGATCTCTCAATAATTTATTGAGATACCATTATAATATGTTACAATGTGACTCTTTTTTACATTAATTGTAAACATGATAATACTTTTTCTGTTCTTATTAATCTACAATTATAAATCACATTATCTATGATTTTGGAGGATACCATCATATAAAATTAGCTAAAATTTATAAAGTAACCCCTTTACAAATTTTAGATTAAGTGTCAAAGGTCCTAAACTAATTAATTAGCATCATTTACCTAATTTGGTAAAACCCCCAAACTGATCTAATTAATTGTAACCATGCATGTTTGACCACATTGTTCCGTCCACTTCCACCCACTCGCCGGTCCCTTTCTCGTTTACCGGCGCAAGGAGCTCCTCGGCAACCTCTTCGACATCGGTACACCAACTGCTGCTACAGGATACTTCCCGAAAGGCTTGAACTTCTCCTTCTCCGATTGCCTCTAACAACAATCTAGTTCTGCTTCCTACTCCCGAATTACTCCTCCGAATCAACCCTGCAATTGTAGTTCTTGGATCCTTAAATCAAGAAAACACATCCATAATCTCATTATTCAGAAATAATGAAGCACCAATTAATTACAAACACATTCATAAATCATAATCGAGTTAAATTACCTGAATTGAGAGACATGGTTCTTCATCGTACCCTTTCCTCAAATTAGCGGAAAAATTTATGATTCTTATATTAGTCAGTTTGTAAGCAAGGTATACACATACAATCACATAGATAAACGAAGCATGATATGCGCATATAATACTCACCCTTGTGGCATGACCTCAAAAATTTGATCAGCACCTAGAAAAAAGAAAACGTCGGCCTGTAAAAGAATTTTGTTTGGGAATGTTCATTCCAAATCAACAGCAAATGCAGAGGATGACAATCGATTAAAAATATGCATAGCCACGACCTTACATGTTTATCGTGTATGAATTCACAGGACAAAAACTTACAGGTTTTATAAACTTGCTATCCATTAATAGCATCCTTGTTATTGCTTCTCCCTTCAACTTGGTGACGTACTTGTCTTGGATGTCAGAAAACCAGTTGATGAAATCTGTGAAATCATCAAGTTAGCATAAACTAATTATTGTGCATGCATGGTGAGCATTTAAAAAAGAAATATTAACTTTTAGGATTGAGATACACTCTTTGGTACTTGACTAATATTGTCTCGGATTGTCCAATATTGATTGGAATTTATCAGTTGCGTGAGCCAAAAAAATCGAAGCTATACTCCATGATTGATCTTTGTTTAATATATGTACCCTCAACTAAGCAAACTCCCTCTCTGCCACTTCTTACAATATTAAAAATGATTAATATAATAAATTGGAGAATTACCAGGAGTGTTAGTTGTGACCCAAATGAAGGCTCAATCTATCTGCTGCTCTGTTCGACCAGATTTCTTCGGAACTGAAAAAATCGCACAGATTGAATCAAAAAAAAAATATGAGTTTTTGATCACCTTGTAAATGAATATTTGATCAATGTGATTTAATACGAAGAAATACACGATTTGTGATTTCGTGTATATGCTACGGCCGAAAAAATTTGCTCACAGTTTTTTATTTTTTTATCTTATATAAGGTGTTGATGTAAATAGATTTTGTTACCTATTTTTTTGCTGGAATGATATGTGGAGATATTCATGGAGGGATATGGAAATATTAAAAGAAGGTATACAATATATTAACATTATTTTTTTCCAATTTGTTATAGGAATGCTGTGATTTTTTCCGAATATAACGCCGGGGAATATACTGATTTTTCCCCATAAAAAAAATGGCTATTTTCCGCGTTGTATATCGAATTTTTAGGGATTTTCGTTTCCTGAGCTGATTTTTTCGATTAAAATATAAGGTTATGACGTCAGCGTTGACGTGGCATGAGGTGGCTGCTGAGGTGGACAGGTTGAGAGACTGCTAAATCTACCGGTAATGCTTAAATATATGATGCTCTTAAATAAGGGTCAAATTTGGTCAATGGGTCGAATTGAATTTGAGGTTAAAAACGTAGATTATACGGGTCACAAGTAAAAATAAAAATAAAAACGGGTTAATGACCAAGAAAATCGGACAATGTCAAATAGAATCAACTTTTATGAGGTTTAACTTCGTCGGTCGTATTTATCTTTATATCTTAATACGCATCCATTAGATTGGCAATATTTGAAAGTAGTCTCACCATATATGGGCCTAAGAATAAAAATTGGTTTACTATAATTTGATTATAACATCCCGTGCAATAAGAAAATGACCCAATTATAGAAAGGAAAATTATTCACTCAGACGGCTTGAAATTGAAAGGGTATAAAACTAAATGTGACAAAGGGAGTGTCATATATAGCATTAAAAAGTGGTATATCGCCTGATTTCTAAAAGACAAAAAATTGTGAGGAGATGACTATAATTGTTAGACCGATCGCACGATAGTTACATAAGAGTTATCATAATGACATATAAGCGCTCGAGCAATTACTTTACACTAATGTCGTATAATGTACAACAAGTTAAGAAACCAAAATTATATCTACAAAATACATAGTCCCTCCGCCCTAGCTCAAACACCAGTGCCCAAAATACCCATGAGTTATGAAGGGTATAAAATTACTAATGTCCTACCACTACGGGTTAAGTGACCTATATTTAATTTGAATTGTTAAGAAACTTCCAAAAAACGAAAGTAATATATAGAGATACATTTAAAAAAGAGTGGCAATTGAAACAAAAAAATTAGAATGGGTCAGAGTATAAATAATGCAAGTCTAAGACCAATTAAATGAAACAACAAAGTTTGCGGTTAGTTTGAAATTAGGCTGATTTGTGTTAATTATGGTCATTTTGATCAACGGTTCAGATCGATTTTGAGATTAAATACGTGGTTCAACACGGGTGACAAATAATAATAATAAAGAAACGAATCCATGACCGAAAAGAAGCGGGCGAGGTCAAATATGATCAACATTTGTGTGGCTAAAGGATTTGGTTGATAAAAGTGACATTACGATTTTAATTAGTTGTTTTTTTAGAAGGAAAACAATAACATATTGTTTACTACATCTATAATTAGCAATACCTATGGAGTAATATTCAAACATAAATAGATAATTACCTCTTTTGTGAGGTTTTTCGCTGGTCAATTCAATACGGTTCGTTTATCCAATGCGTATCGAGTCTATTTTAGTGTGCCAAAAACTCAAGTTATTCGAAAATCTAACTAACACCATTGTTGTAATAAATTGGACGTATTAACATCTTATGCCATTATATTGGATATCTGTACAAACTTCCTAAACTAAAACCAGTTCTAAGATCAAAGAGTTAAAACGCCCCGTGCAATTTTGCACGGGTCAAAGAACTAGTATTATGGTAAATCTATCCTTACATCGTTTCTTTATAATAATAAAATAATAATTGATACAATTCCATTGAGTGGACAATTACCATAATTTTTTTTCAGATTCACACCTTTCCAAATTCCAAGGAACATACACATTGTTACTACAAAAACGAGGAGAATCATGAAATCTAGGGTTCAATTGCAATCATGAAATCTAGCGTCATGAAGACTAGTAGCCCTCCTAAACACAAAAACGAAAACGTTACAACAAAGCTTCCCAACGACATCATATACTACCACATATTAACTCGGTTGCCAGTAATAACGTCTTTGTTACGCTTCAAGTGTGTGTCAAAAGATTGGTACAATTTTACAAAATCCTTGTATTTCAATATTATCCATCAAAAGAAGGCCATTGAATCCCATGATTTCGAAGACATTCTAGTGGTGTACTTTGACTTCGGCCGTGATAATTGTTTCTATACGCATCTTGATAATTCTCCTCGTGGCTCGAGTGGCAGAGATTTCGCAATTAAAACCCTCCACATCGACTCTGAATCTGATATTGTGGGTTCTTTCGATGGGTTGATTTGTTTACGCTCCTTGACCACGAGATTATTGACGTTGTGCAACCCTTTAACAAGGGAGTGCCACTCCTTAAGCCTGCCAGACGAAGACATGTTTGGATGGGGGCCATGGGGCTCGAGCGATTATTATGGGTTCGGTCGTGATTGTGTAACTAATGATTATAAGATTGTAAGACTACTTAGTAATCGTTTTACGCGTAATGATAATCAAGATATTGAGTATGTTGTTGAAGTTTATAGTACAAGGTCTAAGTCATGGAGAATAGTCCTAAATATGCGAGAACAATTTTTTCATATAATGGAAAAAGCCGCTGTAGCCCTAAACAATGTCTTACATTGGGTTACCTATAGTAGAGACGGTTTTGATTGTAGCGGTATATTGACTTTCGATCTTCACACGGAGGAAATCGGAATGATGCAATTTCCTAATCGCGCCAGAGAAAATAAACTTGCATATTTGGTGGTTTCGAATGATCTTTTATACGCCATTGTGAACACGCAAGATAATCCTCCCGAAATTTCAATTTGGGTTATGAAGGAATATGGTGTGTTTGATACTTGGATAAAATTGGGCAATCTCGCACGAGAAATCTATCCCTGGATTCCTCAGGATCGGGCATTGGCCTTCGTAGATGGGGAGGTCTTGCTCTTACTACGTGATCATCCAAGTGATAAAATAATATGGTATAACATTGCCGATCAGTCAATTCGAAAAGTTCAAGTTCCCGGCAATAGGAAATCCTTTACACAACCATGGGTATGTATTGGCAGCTTAATTTCACTTCCACTCCCTGGCTCGATATTATAGACCAACTACATACAGTATTATTTTATGTTATGTATCGTTTTATGAGATTTTGAGTACAATTATTACTCCCTCCATTTTTTTTTTTTTGGTTCTTTACGTTTGATTTGAAATCTTCTCACATATTCAAACCAAACGTAAAGAACCAACAAAAATGGAGGGAGTATTTCGGTTTCAATTTCTTGTTGTGTGGATCTCAAAAGGAACGATTAATTAAGAATCTATCACATGTCCTATTTTAATAAATGTTGCTGAAGTGTAATTTTTATTCTTCTGAGCCCTTGTTAAGTGCATTGATGGCACGCTACAAAGGAACGGTCAGCTTTATCGTGCACAAGTTTCGATTCAATTGGTCAATTTCTGAGCTCGAAGCATAGCGACTACAGGTTCCCACGTGTAAAAAAACTATTTAATATATAATAATATATATTATGGACATTGGACAATTACCATAACAATATATAATAATAAATAGAATCGATTTAGGAATTGAAAGACCTAAACTAATACTGTAATCGACTTCAATTAGTAGTAGTATTAGGCTAATTATGTGTGTATATATATCACATACATGTCCATAGAATTTGTGAAGCATCAGGAGATAATCTATCAGAAGACAAAACAAAAAAGGGAGAATGTCTGAGCTAGAGGAAACCAAGTCCACATGCACATGTACGAGCGTACAACCATGGTTAATTTCCAACCAGCACTCGAAGGATTATACTCTCCTCTCTGCATTTATACCAAGTATCAAGAACAAAAGCATAGTTGAACTTCATGGAAAGACTGTGGTGGCCAGTCAGTATGGTTGGTTAGTCGTGGCTGATTCCAAAGATATCGCGTCTATATCCTTATTCAACCCGTTCTCTCTAGCCACAATCGATCTCCCTAGACTCGATTTATTTTCTGAAGATTTAGTTCGCAAGAAGGATGCAGTATACTTTGTCATGACATGTGCACCAGATAATAACATTGATAATAATACTAACAATAATGGTCGTCATTGTTGTGTTCTCGTTGTGACCTGTAAGAGCATCATCATGTTTTGTCGTCCCGGATATGATAATGGCTGGGGAATGCAACCTGCTCGCGTGGAAATAGAGGGTGTCTCAAGGGAGCTTAGTATTCATTCGATCTCCACATGTAACGGAACCATATACGGTGTACTAAACAACTACTTGGAGTTGTATCTGGTGAAGTTAATCATTTCTAATACTAATCAACAACACGATTATTCCAACGATGATGGTTCAGACTTGCTCATCATTCGACTAAAATACATCGGTCAGTGGAACATCAACGACTCAAATAGCAGATCACCTTGCCTCCAATCTCAGCTTATGGAATCGTGTGGGGAATTGTACTTCGTGATGTTATTCAAAGGCGATCATTCTGGGTACGAGTGTATAGAAGAGGTACGAGTGTTGAAGTTCGTCGAGAAAGATGACAATGCTGATGTTGTGGTGGTGGAAAGGTTGGAGAATAGAGCATTTTTTGTTGGTTACAATTCTAGTTTTGCCTGCTACGCACCTCCTGATACAACGTCTACTTCGACAGAGGGATCGCTTTTGAAAGGAAACTGTGTGTACATTACTAGTGGGGAGGGAGTCAATTTTGTGTATCGGCTGCAGGAACATACTTTGGCGCCGGCTCCTCTCCTCCCAAAATTTATGTCTGGTTTTTGGGTCACGTCAGCAACAAAAAAGAAAAGGTTTGTAATTGTACTATATTTCAAGCATGCATGCACATGCACATTGCACAATGATCGTAAAATTATAATGCGTAAACTATAAGACTTAACACTTTGTGTCTTGTTTCAGGAATGTGGAAGGTTGCAAGAACTGCATAGCCAAGAGTAGTAGTCATGTTTTCGAAAAAAAGATAGAGATACCGATCTACAGTTTCGAGGAAGCTGCTGGCGACCAAGCACGACTTGGAGAACTTCTTCTTGAACTTCCTACGGAAATAATTGCACTGGTGGCAATGTGTCTAAGGTTGAGTGATTACTCAAGTTTCCGGGCAACCTGCAAGAAGTTCAGGGACTTGACTCCACCTCTATCACATTGGTCAGACGCATCAGCAAAGGTGAAATACCTGAGAGAACAATTAGCCCGACCGTGGCTCATCCACTTTAACAACAAGGATACCAGACAATGCAACCTTATCGACGGGATTCGCGCTACTCAATCATATGTAATGACCACTCCTTGGGATCAGTCATGTGCTAACATGGATGTGGCTTGTTCAAGAGATGGTTGGTTGTTGATGCTCGGACAAGCTGGAGACTTGTTTTTCTACAACCCTTTTGATAAGGTGATTACCGAAGCTAAAAAACCCGACGATTTTACCCGGGGTCACATTCGATGTGTAGGGTTCTCAGGCGTCCCTAAAGGTCCTTCGGACGAATGTACTATAGTTGGACTGCATCATGATACGCACGGCGATTTAATGGTATGCTCTTATGTTTACGGGGACAAGGGTTGGCATAGCTTCTCAGCCAAGCTACATCATCCGAAACAAAGGTTCACCCCAGCCAACAACACTCCTGTGTATTTCAAGGGTGCTTTCTATTTTTTGGACGTGAAGGGGAAGCTGGGCAAGCTTAGTGTGATGGCCGATGGTCGTAGACGAGAGTGGAAAGTCTTGTCGTGTAAAGCACCCAAGGAAGTACTAGCAACCCTCTCATACCAATTATCAACTTACCTCTTCGAATGTGAAGGAGCGTTGTGGTCCGTCTTTGTACGTCATTGGGGAAGCTGGGCCAAAGTCTTCCGTCTAGATTACGCTAAGAAGCGTTGGTATGAGGACAACAGTAAGTTGGAAAAGTACATGATTTTCTTGAGTCCTCGCTCGTCTTTCGTTACATTGGCGCCTACTAGTAGACCGGACTTTGGGGGCAAGCTACATTTTTCAAGGCTTAGCTATGGACGTCATCACGATCGGTTTATTATCTACGATCTTCGCTCCCGTACGCCCAGCAAAGCTCCCGTGGATTTCTCTCAAACTAGAGAGCTCTTGGGTAGTGCTTGGATTCAGCCTGCTTGGTCTAGCAATGAGGGGGTGAGTCCTACAAAGATATCTTCATGCACTGCCATTACATAACAATCTGTCAAAACTACTTAATTCATAATGGTCATGTACATAATTTAATTTGATAGAATTTTTGAATACGCAAGTGTGTTAGTGGGGGTGATAATGGTAATATGTCAAATATGTTCCTTTGATAACATTAAGAGATACAAAACTCACATTGTTATGAATACTGTTTTAACCCGGTAACTCCGTTTGTTTAATCATGATATTTGTAGTTGGCTAATGGTGGGGGGACTTGACAATGATTCATAATGTGTTAAATGTGTTTATGTATTTCTCTTGTAATTTGGAAGGAATTGAAGAGATAATTTCTCGTTGACAAGAGAAATTTTTTACTCTATGATTGTAGTAGTTACCTTATGTATTCGGATGCACTTGATTGTGTTAGTAACTGCCATGATGGTATTGTTAACAACTAAATCTTTGTTTTATTGGTCATGATGATAGTATGCAACCCTATCAATACTAGTCTAACCTTGGTTATCTAAAACATGTTTTGCGCACTTTGTTGTTTTAGATATGTTATTTGACAAGGTTATTGGAAAATCAAGTGAAACATCTCATTTTCATTATTGATTGATAATGATGTGGTGTTCGTGATTTTTAAGACTTGTGTGGTTTAGGGATGTGTGAGCCAAATTTAAATCAAGGGTGGTGGAATCTCAACTAAACGCTTGGAAGAACCTCTGAGTCTTAGGTTCAATGAGTCAAATTACACCATATGTTTGATTTGGAGCACTCCATCTTTTTGAGCACCATACGCTATTTTAGGTATTGTTAGACAAAGAATACGTTCTATTAGGTAGTGTTGGACAAGAATTTTTTTTATCACGTACTGTTTCACAATTTATATATTATATTAGATGGTGTTAGACAAAAAAATCCAAATATACACGTGATGGACAAAGTGCTAGAAAAGGGCTTTTTCACAAGAGTTGTTGGGCTATCACAAATATCATATTGAATTTTGGGACTTCAATTTTATTTTATTTTCTTAGTTAAGGGGGTTCATTTGAACCTCTTGAAACACCCCCCCCTCCTAGGTGTGAGCATAGGTACAAATCGAGTGTAGTCAATGACGGAGCTAGTGAAGGGCCAAGATGTGCACTGGCCCACTGCAAAAATTCAAAAACTTCTTGTGAAGGGGTTATAAAAAATTTCAATGTTGGCCCACTGCAAATTCACTTAAAATTTGGCCCAATTCTTTTCAACTCTATGAATTTACCAAGAGCAAATCAATCATCTTAGCAGCTTGATAACAAGACAAAGAATACGTTCTATTACGTAGTGTTGGGGAGATGAGTGATTAGTCCCTAACCGAAAATTAGTAAGAGCATTTTAGTCTCTAAAATTTGCCAATTGGGATAAGTTTTTAAAGAGGAAATCTTAGTGCATCAACTTAATGAAGAATATAACATGATCTATTTGGGTCGGAGAGAGTATACTATATTGTGATTATTATACATCATTTACAAATTACCGAAAATTTGGGTACAAAAGTTAAACCAGATTCAATTCGGCCAAAGTGGTTTATGATCCCCTTATATTTGCATGTATGTGAAATAATGTAGCCCTACTAGTATTGATAGGAGCAATTAACCTCACAGATTTCTTAATTAGTGAAATCGAGACCCTTCTCAATTTATGACGAGATATTCATTTCTCCCCAAAATCTCCCATACAAAACGAATAGCATAAATCATCACTTTTTTGCAGACCAATGGTGATCATTAGTATATATTATTGGGTACCAATAAAACAAAACAAAATCTTGAATACAGAGTGCTAGAAAAGGGCTTTTTCACAAGAGCCGCTGGGCTATTAGATTCGGACTTCAAATTTGTTTTATGTTCTTAGCGATGAGGGGGTTCATTTGAGCCTCTTGAACCCCGCCTCTCCATCCTCGGGTGTTAGCATAGATACAAATCGGGTGTAGGCGTGTCGTACCCCTTAAGTGGTAGAACTCTCAAAGTGAGTTTAAACATTGATCCATTCTCATAAATAGAACTCAAGGTCGATCTCTAGTTAAACCATTAGTCTTGTGTCCACGCACTATCTTCTACGTATCAGTGTGTCTTGAACCCGTTGTAATTATAGAAACTGGGTAACTTAAATTCTTAATGTACTTAATCATCAATTGAGATTCAAAAAATATTACCTAACTTCACCTGAACTTGTGATTTGTGAAGATCAGAATCAGGTAGAGACAGAGTTAATGCACATGTGGACTGTGGAGGTACTTCACTCTTACAGAAGAAAAGGAAATCGTAGAAAAAAATTTCAGTTTGTAACAAATAAAATAAACAGACACGTGGTCCTCAAACAGAAAGTGAATATTCTGAATTTTGACCTAGACTAAAAACCAAAGTTGTTTGTACTTTAGATACTCATTTCAAATGTACTGTTCAACTAACGCATGCACTCGGATTTCGTTGCTGCAGTTTGATTTGTTCCCCTTAAAAAAAAAACTAACATATGCATGCTCACAGAGTCACAGGCCATAGATGAGAAGAATACAGCGTATCTAACACTATCTCCCTTTCCTAACACATAGTTTGGCAATAGACAATGGTACTCTCCAAGATATGTCGATGTCAATAATGTCATACCATTTTCATAACTCCTCTTGGACCTCTTCCATTATGTGAATATAAGCTAGTTCATTAATCGTTTCGTTGTTGGCTAGTTTTCGTGTCTTCCTACCATTTTTAAGCGGAATTACCTCTACTAGTCCCATGCATATGGGTTGTCTTCTTGATAGCAATTAAGTGGCGTGACTAATAAGAGATTACTGAAAATGGATACATTATACATATTACGAAGTGAACCAATTAGTCTGAGAAGAGCAAGTTAAATTTTGTTGAAAGTCTTCGTAGTAGTGATGAGAAATGCGTACAAGCATGGTTGTGGTTATTAATAGGGTGATAAATTGATGAATCAATAAAAGATTGTTATGATGTTATCAGATATGGAAACGGTCGAAGATGAAAAGTTGTGTGTAACTTGTGACTTTGTGACTCTAGTGACCTTGATCAAGGCTCACTCTCCCCAATTATTTTGGCCACCAAGTTCCCATGACAGAGCCATGTTAATAGAAAGGGGGCCAAACTTGATGTGGACTAAGTCACTCAAGCATTAAATCATGGAAATAAAATAAATGTACTTTGTACACGTCTATTAGGTAATTTTTTGTTCAATCTCTTATTTGTTCTCAAAGTCTAGTCAGATATATATATCCACATTTATTCTCTTTCAATTAAGTTTCAAGTGTAACATTATTTTTCGACACAGATAAATAATTAACAACGGTATAGTAAAGGATATTATTACGAATTAGTTACATTCGACAAAGTTCAAAATTTTACATTTTAACAAAGATTGAGAAAATTAGTTTAACAAACGTATTTTCACATTGTTAAAATGTTGGCTTTATCACCAAATGCTTTGTTACTTCTTTTTAAATTCATAATAACAAGAAAATTTAATACCCCGTATGTACCATGAAAAAAAAAAAAAAAAAAGAGAGAAAAGAGAAAAATGGAGTTTGAATGTTTGATTTACCCATAGGCCGTAACTGGCATAAGAGGAAATGGAATCAGTTGTTGAGAGAGAGAGTCGATATACTTTTTAAGTCTTCTTTATATGGTCATACTCATGGAGTCATAGCCTCATGAAAATTGGGACTTGGGAGCAAACCTGAAGAGAGACATGTTCTCTTCCCAAATAAAATAATTTAGTCACGTGAACTGTATTGTGACTTTAGTTTTTCTTTGTTAGATCAAAATACGAGACAACTTTAAGTTCTACGAACTCTACGAAATATTACTTCGTATTTTCTTTTGTAAACATCTGGTTAGATTGTAATTGTGCTATTGTTGTGTGAACGTCCTCTCTCTATCTCTGCAATCTACATATTAGTGAAATTTATCTCGCACAAATTTGTGAACTTTTTATTCAAACCCTCGTGAAATTCTAAATACGTCACTGAATTACCTTTGTGCCGGTTGTATGCATGTGAGCCCCCATTTTTTACTCTCCTTTGCAATTAACCTCACACTTATTCAAATTTGTTTGGATCATGATAAGTTTTTGTCCATCAACTACTTGAGGGTCATGCTTGGTATATTTATATTTTATCAAAACAAAAACACAATAAAAAGAAAAAACAAACCTTTGCCTATTAGCCTATATATATCCTTAGTTTTATTCATTACCTCTCACGCACCCATGCAATAATCTACAAAAACTCCACTCTAACCGACAACTCCACTTCTAATTCTAGCTACTATTCTATCATAGTATCATGGACAACGAAAATGTTGATGCCAACAACAACCAAAACCCTCCTCATCAAGACCCTCCTAACCCTCCCCAAAACCCTCCCAAAAACCCTCCCAACCCTCCTAGCGACGACGACGACGACGACACCCCAACTAGCGGCCGCTTAGTGGGCCGCCATGGCCAGACCGGCAAAATTGACATCAAAGGTACTATTCAATCTTATTTACTAATAATAAATCATCTCTTCTATCATAATAATCCTCTATATTATTTTTCTTACTTTTTGTTTAATTTGGGGGTCATGGTTTCGCACTCACTTTTGTACTCCCATTCTTTTTCCAGATGATGCTTCTGCTCACGCTTTCTTAAACAACGCGGCGCGTGAAAGGGGCCGGGAGGGCTCGGAAACCGGGTCATGCAGGACCCAAATTACCGGGCCAACCGACGCCGTTGATGCCGCAATTCGAAATAGGGGAGTTAGGGAACCAAGGAGGGGTGTTTAGTAGTATGAGCAAAGAAAATTAGATTAATGAGTGTTTACTTTGTGTATCGTTTTTTTTTTTTTTTTTTTTAAATAATGAGTGTTTAGTGTTATTTTCGTTTGGATTAATTATGCATTAGGTGTAAGTGTACTTTCTTTCTTCTCCCCTGTAGTGAAACCCCCTATTGAAATCAATGAAATGGTTCCCTCTAAAAAATTGTGTTTCAATCCTACGTTTTATCTTCTTTCTTGGATTCTTCTATGGTTTCCTAAGAAAAAGTTTGTTGATTTTGTAAAAATTCAACCCTAATTCCTCATTCATTTTTATTATTTTTTTTTGTAACATCTTGATTAGATTAAAGTTGGCGGAATTCTTGCTAAATAAGGCAACAGCAGTACAACACAAATCTAGAAAAATGTTAGTCTTGTTTTTTTTTTTTTTTTTCTTCTGGGGATTTATATAAATGAGAGAGGGGAATTTCGCGCCATGCAAAAGAGAGCTTGATTCAGCTCGTGGATAACAATAGTGTTTGTTCTCTAGTGGACTCCCTTTGTTAGAAGAAAAAAACAAGTAAAATAGTCTATGATCACGTTGGGCTCCATTTGTCAAAATAAGAGAGACCGGCCCAAAGAGCCCCATGAGTAAATAAGCAGCAAAAGGTTGCTGGTTTCTCGTTTAAACTAAAGTGGACGTCGGTTTGATTGTATGCGAAAATTTGGAATTCCTATGAATTTCATCTCAACGTGACTAGGTAAGTCAATCTAGTTCCTCCATTTTGAATAAATTGACAATTCCCGTGATTTTGGGCCAACGAAACCAAATACTAACTCCCAATTTTTTAATTCATTGGAATTCTGAATTCCTATAATTTCGATTGACAACCAAATAATCGCCGAGTTTAATAGAACTTGTACTTCTAGCTACTCCGTTCCTGTATAGGAAAATTTGCCAAATTCTATCTTTTATGAGCAAAACTTCCAAATCCCTACCATTTATATCAAAATTTTATACCTTATTGGGTAAATATATGGTAGTGTGCATTTTTAATTCCGTGGGATCCAAATACGATCTCGTAATGGACATTTATCATAATCCATTTCGTAGTCTGACTGCTACCATATCTTCTTTTATCGAATTACCGATGACCTACATATATACATTATCAGTCTTTACCTCAAACACTGCTTCTAATATTCGACGAGAAACGCACCAAAATTTTTAATATCATGGAGATCAGTTCCCCTCCCAAGCACGAAAACGAAAACGTTACGAAGAATCTTCCTAACGACGTCATATACTACAACATATTAGCTCGGATTCCAGCAAAGTATCTCTTACGCTTCAAATACGTATCAAAGGATTCTTGGTACAATCTTACAAATTCAACACATTTCAACATTCTTCATCAAAAAAACTCCCTCGACCTTTTAGTAATACATCATGACTTTAAGCACAAAAATTGTTTCTATACGTATCTTGATCCTCCTCATGCATTGAGTGGCAGAGATTTCGCAATCGAAACCTATAGCACGATCGATACCAATCGATTCGATATCCAATCCTCGAAAATTGTGGGTTCGTGCAATGGGTTGATTTGCTTAGCCTCGACAAAAAAAAAGGGTTTGCGTTGTGTAACCCGTTAACTAGGGAATGTAGCCAATTAACCGATTACCCGCCTCCGCTAGGAGTAGACGAGTGTTACGGGTTTGGTTACGATTGTGTAACCCATGATTATAAGATTGTAAGATCTTCAATCAAGTTCAAATATGGGAGTGATGATGAAAAGGATCGATTATTTGGCGGGGTGGTTCAAGTTTATAGTACGAGGACTAATACATGGAGAAGAGCCCTAGATATTAATCGAGGGGTCGATATTATTGGAGATGCCGTAGTCTTAAACAACGTGTTACATTGGATTGTGACACACTTGGACAATTTTTGTATAATGACTTTTGATCTTCACACTGAGGAATTCGGAGTGTTGTTATTTCCTAGTGAGATCAATAAAGTCGTTGGTCATACGTGCTATCTGGTGGCTTCGAGTGGGATTCTATACATTATCTCGGGTACAAAAACGAGTCCTAATGTTTCGATTTGGGCGATGGAGGAATATGGTGTGTTGGATACTTGGAAAAGGATGTACATATGGCCTTCAAATATGGGCAAGTTGGGCAAGTTTTGCTCATAAAATATGGTGGTCCGACTGATGAATTATTATGGTACAAATTTGGTGATACTTCAATTAGAAAAGTCGAAGTTCCTGGCTCTAGAAAATTCGACGGATCACCATGGTTATGTATTGGCAGCGTTACTTCACTCCCAGGCCACAATCCCACTCCTAGACGCACTGACATGATATTGTCACATTGTCGTTTAATATTGACGTAAACAAGTTTTGAACTATTCGTGAGTACAGCCGAGGTCACCTCACTAGCTCAATTCCGTGTCCGATGTTTTGTGTTATTTTGTTGTATTTAGACTTTCTGTTGCGCTTTTAGGAGCACTTCGATCTCCTTGGTGAATTTTTTTGTGATGCAATTTTTCGGGTTTTCGGGTCTCTTTTTGGATTGGGCTTTCGTCCTACAATAAGAATGGTCGGCCCAAAGAGGGCCCATGAGCAAAACGTCGTCGTAAATTCGTCTTTTTTCTGCACTATCATCCTTCTCTTTTCTGGAAATTTGGAGAAATTCGAAGAAGAAAAAAGATGGTGTGTTTTGTTGCAATCAGCTTTCCTTCTTGTTCACTCTTCACTTCTCACACGGTAACTCTCTCCCACCCCTTTTGTTTTTTTTATCTTGTATTTTAATTGAATTATTGAAATGGATTGTTGGGTTTTTTAAGCATGAATTGTGAGTTTTTTTTTTTTTTTTTTTTTTTTTGAATTAAGTGTAACGTTTCATAATTTTTTGGAGGAATGATAGTGCCCATTTGATTGTTAATGCAAATGGTAATGTCATATTTAGGATATAGTAATATTTTATATTGGTGAATTTAGTGAATGTCATTTGGAAGCAAATGGTAATTGTTGATGTTGTTGAATTTAGAGGGTGTAGTTAAGCTTGAATAGTAAAAAAATCCCAACTACGGAACTTTGGATGTATGCAACTTTACCCTAATGAGTAGTGTGGTCTGTTGAAGTTGAATGAAACCCTAATTACAATGAGTTAGGAAACTTAGGATTGGGAAATTGTATTTTCGGAGTACCATTTTGAATGCATTCCGGATTGGGGGATGATGGAGACGTTCTATACCGTTTGTGGAGTGTTGTAGTGAATGGGATTGAAGGAATTGCTTTTTTTACGGGATGTTATAGTCGATTAGAATTTCCGTGAATTGGGCTCACACCCTTGGGAGTTGTGTCCCTAAACCTTAAGGATTGGGATTCATTGTGGGTGGATTGAAGATACGCAACATTTCTAGAAGTTGTTCTTGATTATGGCGTATATGGGGTTTTTCGGGCACTCCAGTTTGGTAGATGTATGGCATCATAACTTGGAGGCGGGCATGAGTTGCTCAAGGCTGGGTGTATGAAAGTGAATTAGTTGTACTCAATCAGGAGACTAGGCTTTAAAGTGAGCCGTGGAGTAAGACTTACAAGGGAAGGAACCGTATCCCTGAACTTAATTAAAAAATGTGAGATTCAGTTCATAGTATCTATTCATTGGAATTTGGTGGTGGACAAATTTCTAGGATACTTGCTTAGTTTTGTTCATAGCAATTCCGTCCTAGTGTGTTTGGCTTCTTCGTCTCTCTTAATAAGTTTTCGATAGTGTCTTGAACATACATGATAGCCTGATAGGTGAAACACTTGAATCAATTTGCAAACCATGTTTGAACTTTAGTAGGTTGAAACCTCTGTTTTATGATTTGATGGTTTAGAATGGCTGGAATATCCAATTTATGCCGTTGGTGTTTGATATTCAGTGTGCTTATGCTGTTCTTACTGATCTGAACATTATGACTTTGCCACCAGGAGTTGCGGTCAAATAAATCCACTAAATTTGCAGTTTCAAGTCCGCAATTTTCAACAGCATGTAAGTTACCAATGTTGTTTTGTTTGCCCCTGAGCTTTGTTCTTCGACCTCTGCCTCTTCTTTTTCCTGATTTAGGCTTTGAAGTATTTTCAGAACAAATTGAAAATTAATTATTTGAACTACTTTCTTGGTTCCTTTCTGTTGCTATTGCTGATAGTTAACTCTTTTGGTCGGAGAGTGTGATATCGTAATTGTTTCTTAACCTGTTGTACATCAGTGGCTTGAACACCCACAATGTTGAAAATACTTTTTAAAGCGTTGTAATGCTGTCAGCTGACAGTATGCCGTCTATGTTTGCAGCATTTCGAGTTATCTCATCTTCCTGCACCAGCAAATACACCACCACCCAGGATTTGCACTCGACCTGTCATATTGGAGTAGTCCGTAGGAATTTGTCTAATATAGCTCCCGTTCTTTCTGCTAAATATTACTGTCCTCGAACATTATCTGGATATTGGGTTGGCCCTGATACTGAGGATGGTTGGGGTTTTATAGAAGCCTTGGTTGATGAAATTATTTGATTTCTGTTGTCAGTTAGCTATGGAGTACTTCTCACTGGCCTTATTAGATATGTAACAGCCTTTTAAGCTTAATTTAACCCAATGCCTGGTTGCTCTACAAAGCTGTCCTTACTGTTTTAAGAAATTACAAGCAGAATGGCATAGATCATCTCTTATATAAATGATGGTTGTTATATACTAAGAGCTCAGTGGTGTAAAAAATCGAATCCTGATATCTTCAACTGAGGCTGCTTTGAAGGATCAGAAGTTGACGACACTGTTCAGCCACAGGCCTACAGCATCGCAGTTGAGGCTCCATTTCCTCTGTTACACCTGCGCCACTGCAGTCAGATTTGCTGCAAATTAAGACATTCAGTAACCTACTGGAATGGAACTGATGTGTGAGCTCATCATCATATAATGCATACAGTAATCACAGATGTGAAAAAAAAAAAAAAAAAAAAAAAAAAAAAAAAAAAAAGAGGTTACTCTCGTGATATACATACTCTTCCCAATTGTTTGAGGTCGCTTCACTCGCTTGTTTGATTCCAACTTTCAATATTGTTCTTGTAACTCCCTTGACAAAAGCGCATATACACATGTACACCGTATTTGTTTTTTGTGTTCACCATAACATACATCTTGTTAATGTCTTTGGACTCACAATTCATAGCATGTTTTGCCACAAAAAGAGTACGAGTGAGATCTTTGAAGTTCTTCATTAAAAGAAGCCATTTTCACATATACACCTTTGACCTTTCTCTCGAAGAAGAGGCACTCACCAAGTACACATTTTGAATGGTAAAATAATCATAAGACAGTGACCCTTAGAGGAAACCATGGGTTGGATCGGGTGCCCTAATCAACATGAAATCTGATTTTCGCTTACTTCTACGAGTACAGTTCTACGAGAGAATTAAGTCAAGGCAAGCAGTAACACCCCGCCACATATATATGAACAGCTTTACGATAGCTCGTGTCTCATTTGAACGAATAACACACAAGCTTCGTAGAACAAAGTGTGGTACGATCATTACCCTTTTAGGGATGTAGATTGCATTAGTTACATATACCTTGGAGAATATGAAATATTTTCTCCATTTTAAACTTGTAAATAAAAATTGGTCAGATAGACGGAAACTTGGTTAAGTCATCCCTACACGACGAAAATGCAGAAATTACTACTTTCGTATTAGGTTATAACTCTTACTCCGTATAAGACTTGGAGAGCTTTTCTTAACTTTTTGAAAATTTGCATCATGCATTCCTACTGTCGACTGTCTTACCCAAAATCTGTCGATAATAAAAATATGATAGTCAAAAGGACATTCTCCTGGAACTGGAACTGGGACGTAAGCACACACGCACGATTTCTGGTTAACAAATGGTCCCAAAGATCTTTATTTGGGTTCAGCGTCCTATTTAGTTTAGGGACTAATTAATCGAATTTGATTGGATTAAAGTAGGGTAAGCCACATGACTTACAGACTTAGACCAATACACCACGAAGAAAACCACAAACTCATAATCCATAAAGCTGTTCTTAGCTAGGTTGTGTCATATATATATATATATAGAGTAGCACTCATGTTAGTCTGTTATATATACGGAGTACTTTCGAGTACATATTTTTCGTGCATCTTCGTTTAGTTTGAATATATATATGAGAAAATCTTTAATTAAACATAATTATCGGGAGAAAAAATAAGAAGAACTGAGCTAGTTGTTTAAAACTTATTATTTTCACGCTAATAGATAAGCAATTATACAGTCAATGATCAATATTTTTTTCTACCAGGTATTTACGGCTAAAGTGTATAAACCTCCTACAGTCCTACCGAAAGACTTCACCCCATTTTGTTTTGTTGGTTTAACTGAATGACTAGCCATGTTGGGAGTTATTTCTAGACATAAGTAACACTAACAACTTTACATTTCATGACTTCGATCATATCCTTTTGATTACACGACTGATTCTCTGTCCGAAGTTGGGTCTGGTATATATGCATAAACCCAAGTAGAATATCAAACTTCTTCCCCATGAGTCTTATCATTAATGTTGTATGTATAAACTCAAGATCTGATCTCAGGTTAAGATGCCACTCAACATAACATTCATGCACAGTCCAAAATTTAGATGATAGGCAAATAATTTGGTTAGTTTGACATGTGAATTAATGAATGTGATGACATATAAATTAATGAATGCTACAGTATATGTGCATATATATAAGATCTCGTATTCCGTACCGTTATGCATTCAATATTACTCCGATTTGTGGTAGTTTTTATATGCAACTATTGCGCACAAAAGTTTTGTATAACGGTCACAATAAGTTAAGTTTGTCGCGAATGGGTATGGACTGGCCTGGTCGATCAGCATAACCATTATTGCACACACTCCAATATAATTATAGCTCTAAAACCCTTGTATAAAAATTCATGAGCACTTCATTTGAACACTGAAGAAGATCAAGAAATAATGCATATATATATGATGTTCATTATAGATGATCACTCCAAAAACACTCAAGGTTGCATTAGTTCGCTTTGATTGTTAACATTTGGTTTAATAATATCTAAAATATTCAAATTAAACGCTAACAATTCAAAAGAACTTTGAGAGTATCTTTCTGGCTGAAGGACCTGCCGTACACACATAAACAAAAGAAGAAAACTTTGCTCATTGATTTCATGCATTAGGAGTAAATTTTAGACAAGTAATAACTGTGATAATAATGTAAATAGTACTAGTAAACTGTGTAGTTTACTGTTTACCTTAAAAAAAACTGTGCTCCTAAATTTTAATTAATTAAGAAGGATTATTATTACTATTGAAACAGTTTTTACCCTTGCTGTGATCCATGATTGTGAACTGTAAGGCCATAGAATTTGTTGTTGTAGCATCATTTTCTCTGTCTTCACTGCTACTGCTGCTCATCCCAACATCTTTACCATGACAATTGTTGTTAGCTTTCTCTCTTTCTGACTCCCTGTACTTGTGCAAGTACCTTGTTATAACCTCAGCATAGTTGTCAAACCCTAGTGTGCTCAGTGCCCAACATATGTCGTCTCCGTTCACCGTCTTCCGGTTCTCCTTGTGACACTTGTCGGACGCCTCGCCGGTGACGAAGCTGATGAACTCTGTCACACACTCCTGCATTGTCTCCTTGGACCCTTTGGAGATCTTGGCTGTTGCAGGGAGTGTGTTCTTCATGATCCTCCCTACATTGGCAATTGGTAATAACCTATCTCCCTCATCAACCATCTTAATAATCTTGATTAGATCTTAATTTACTGTCTAATAATCGACTTTTCAAGATATAGATTCGTCACCTTACAACTGTATCAGCGAAGGAGCGAATTTGTTCTCTGTAATGGTTTCTGTGTACGTTTATATATGTGTATAGTAATAGATATAAAATGTTGAATCATCCACATCATCATAGTGGATAATAGATTATACAATGGGCCCATACACACCACTAGAGTATATAATAAGATAACTTTTGCGAATACATATTCCATCCCAAAAATGAAAAGGCACAAATGAGAATAAGAAAAGTAAAAACCGCATAAATTCTTCAAAAGTCATACAACCAAAAGACATATTAGTACAATATTGCCTTTGAAGAAATACATTATTCTTGATTCTCAAACTTGAAATGTAATCGAATATTACCTGTTTAGTACCCGAATCATAGTTAGGACTACTTAGGAGTCGCTTATATGATGTTACCCGAATCAAATCTAAGTATTTGTATAGAGATATAGTGGAAGTGAAGAGACACAAAGAAGGATAATTACCTCAAGGTAATATGCAGACCCCAACTTGGCTTGGGTTAAGGCCTTAAGGGTATATACACCCTTAGGGCTAAGGGTAAATACCTTTTTAAGTAGATAAGCATGTGACTTAGTGAACTTTTAATGTACTAATCAAAACCAAAGTTTAAATTAATTAATTGGCTAAAACAAAAGCAGGTTCCGACATCTGTACCGAAAAAATGCTTGTTCCGCAAATGCAAGATTGGTCCCCTACTACCCTTCAGCCATTCTTCCAATTTATGCATGGTAAAAGTGCTTTGGTTTCCCTAATTACAGATTATCATAATAATCAAACGAACTAAATTAAGGTAATCAAGTTATTTTAATCATGAAAGTACGCTAAGGAGCGGTCGACATTTGTCCAAGTTAGCATGTTTAGTAATGTGATTAAACTAATGACTAGGAACCACACCTATAAAGCACTTAAGTGCGCGGGAAGCCCTAGTGTATGTAATTAGTGTTAATTAACCTGTTGTAAACAGTAGTTTTTGTCACACTATGTGGTGGCCAGGCCCTTCTTTTTGAAATTTTTAATGCCAAATCATGTAGTTAAGTGTGTGCTTAGTTCTAATTGGGTGCTAATCTTTTGATTAACCAATGTTGTTTCAACGCATGGCTTTGAATGCGATTTCTTTCATGGCATACGTAATACATAGGTATTGTCAACTTTGAGCTTTTCTTTGCAAGATTCATGATCATAGATTTAGGTTAAATACCTAATTGATTAGCCAATGAAAGAGTGCTTAACTTATGTGAGTTGATTTAACATACAATTAAGATGATTCTAGTTTGTCTACAAATAGTTGATGATTATTCGTGTGCTTTTGCTTTTCACAAAGGAAGAAGAGGCTTTATTAATTAGTGTTCATTTCAATGAACACCAATCGATTATCAATAGCGATCCTGATTCAGAGTAAAGAGAAAACTATGTGAACTAAGATGATGGTTGAGTCTCATACAGGTTTTCTGTATGTGGTTGGTGATACATGCTCCGTAATAGTCCGTATTATACAAACGAATAATGCTTATTGGGCATTTATGTGTGGTTGATTATACACATGCCCACCACTGCACCAGTATATACTCCCATGAATATAATGAATACGAGGAGGGATGCCGGGTGAGGAGGGGGGGAGGGGGTTTGAGTTTAAGACATGTTTTGAATCATCTAATCAAATGTCTAAGTTGGTCGTTGAGACCCAATTACGGTGTAGGAAGGAGAGCGTCACCACTTGTTGGCTGAAATGCTGGTAGTATGAACTGTTTCAATTCCTACATTACCCGGCTCACATGGTGTTATATTTGTGTGGTACTCCGAACCTTTGGCATGCCCACCTCTAACTACTTCTCTTTATATATGGTAGTATCTTTCTGATTTGATTTGATCAAAACGATCCTGTTATGATCAGAATTAATCTTAATTATTGCAAAAATGATCAGCTGAATTTAGGTTATTTAATACCAATAACTATACTCGATTCATCGAACATAATTGCAATTTGCAACCGACAAGATTTAGATCGAATCTAGTTTAATTAAATTTGAATGAATATGATTTGATCTTAATCGGTTTGAACTCACCGTAAACTATGTTGACTCAATCCACAATTTCTTCCCAAAGTCAGGCCCAAACACATACCCAGGTGGCCCACACCTTACCGACCTTATGGGTCTGAGCCCATATCTGTAATTGGCCTATATATAGCCGTGCCTTGTAAAATTCTCACCAAAATTACGCCACGTGTCTAAAAAACTTCCCCTAAAAAAAATTTCAAATAAAATCGACAAAACATCATACTCCGTATCTCTCTCCTTCTCGTCCTCCTCTGGACCGACATACTCAATCAATAGAACCCCCCTTTCATTGTCCTCTCTCCAAATCAAAGCGTATTCTACAAGCTCAATCGCCACCCCCTTTTTCACCGGACATCCATTCCGCCGTCGCAATCACCGTCGCCGTCCAATTTCCTCCTCCAAATTTGGCGCCCTTTTCGTCTCCGCTCCTATTCAGCAAACCCTAACCCTAATTTGATTTCGCAGGTATTAATTCTTATTTAATCATCTTAATTTTTTTTTGGTTGGTACTGATTGTTTTCCTTGATCAATTGAATTTTGATTCTTGCTGCTTGATTTTTAAGATTGTTAGAAGTTTAATTTGATTGATTTATGAGAATTTGATTGATTTTACCCCCAATTTAGGTTTTAATTTTTCTGTCTATTTAGACTGAATTTGATGTAGAATGTTGAATATCGTGAGCATTGGGGACGAATTTTGTAGAATTGGGAATCTTCTTGGTGACGTTACGAATCATCCGTTTGGGTTAGTATTTGAGGATTAGAGAAAATTGATCGGACTGATTTCTTGGTATAGACCGGCATTCGCTTTAGGGATCGGTTTTTGTTCGATTAGAATGAGGCAAAGGTTCGGTTTTGACGGGTTTTCTCGTTGGGTAATGTCGTTTTGGGTTTCAATTGTTTGCCCCCCTTTATATGGGAAGGAGAGTATAGAGGTTTTGAGTGTAGTGCTTGCATTGCACTCTTTCACTTTCCTTGACTATCTTACCTTGAGGCAGAGGTTCGGTTTTGACGGGTTTTCGCGTTGGGTAATGTCGTATTGGGTTTGGAACTTTGGATTGCTTGCCCCTCTTTATATATGGGAAGGAGAGTATAGAGGTTTCGGGTATAGTGCTTGCACTGTTATTCTTTTCTCGAGTATCTTATTGGGCTTGGCATTTCGATCATAGGTGGATACCGTTTTATTTGGCACGATGCAGTCTGACACCCGGATTAATTATGGGTCATTTGTGAGCCTTCTTTATGTTTTCAACAGAGGGGAGAGGCTAGCGTAGGCACAGGGGTAATGATGTCGTTGTAATCATCTAGGATACCCGTAAACAAGTTGGTGCATCATTAGTCGGTGAGATAACCTTGTGTGCATTTAGTCAATGAAGTCTTAGCCTCTTAGGTGTGTGTGTTTATCTGTATTGTTGATGTTGGAGCTTAACGCATTAACTTCTCAACTCGCAAGTAATGTTTTGGAAAGCTTGGCTTTGATACTAGTTTAAATTTATGATTCTGGGTTTTTTTCATTTGTATATTAAACTTGTTTCTTCTTGTTGTTTCAGAGTTGCACATTAGTATCTCAAAATGCCGGCTACAGCAGGTCGGGTTCGTATGCCCGCCAACAACCGGGTGCATAGTAGTGCTGCTCTTCAGACCCATGGTATCTGGCAGAGTGCAATTGGTTATGATCCCTATGCTCCTAGTAAAGATGATACCAAAAGTGCTTCCCAGGGAAAGACTGAGGATGAGCCCGAGAATCCTTATGCAAACTTTCAGGGTTTGCTTGCTCTGGCTAAGATGACAAATTCAAATAATACTGATGAGGTTCGTGGTGCTTGCAAGAAGTGTGGTCGTGTGGGCCATCTTACTTTCCAGTGTAGGAATTTTGTCAGTGTCAAGGATGACAAGAATGAGAAAGACCTGGATGTGATTCAAGCCAATGTTATGGCAGAGTTGGGAAAAATTAAGGGAAAGCTGAATGGTAGAGGTGGAGCTGAGAGTGCGGACGAGAGCTCTGAGGTGGAAGATGAGTCTGAGACTTCAGATTCGAGTGAGGATTCCGAGATGGAGAGGATTATTGCTCAACGTTTTGGGAAGAAAAAGGCTGGCAGCAAGTCCAAGTCTGCAAAGAAAAAGGACTTGTCTGATGATGAAGATTCAGATTCCGGAAAGAGGAGCAAAAGGGGGAGGTCTAAGAAAAGGAGTGGAAGAAAGAGATCAGGGAGTGTTTCAGATGATGATGATGATGCTCGCAGGAAGAGAAGGCAAAAGAGGAGGAAGAGGGATGAGTCATCGGATGATGAGGAGGATCGTCGTCGTAACAGGAGGAAGAGTAGGAAGGAGAAGAGCAGAAGGCGGAGCCATAGACACTCTGAGGAGTCTGATGACTCTGAGGAATCTCCAAGGCGGCATAAAAGAAAGAGCAGGAGGGCCAGGTCCCCTGATTCTGATGTCAGTGAGGCTGATGATTCGAGGATTGGGAGACACTCTAGGCGCTCCGACAAGAAGAGCCGTAAGCGCAGTCATGAAGATGATGAGTAATAGTCTTGTTCGGTCTGATACTCTTTCCTGCAGTTCGCCAAATCTATTTTCTGGTTCCTGTATTAAAATCTAGGACTTCTGCAGAAGCTGTACTGCAATAACCTATGCACTTTGGCTTGGATTTCAGATGTGTGATTCAAAGTAATGTATTAACTATGTCAAATATTGTTGTCCGGCTTGGACTTTCAATCCAGGGTCAGTCTAAACTTCCTCCATGTTGGATTTATCTTTGCATTCTTGACAAGGCAAATCAGTCGCGCGTTCTGGTCTATATAATGTGCTTGACCGCTCATTCCGTTCTATATAATGATCTTGACGAACTCTTTCTGTTTGACGAGCCGAGTCTCAAAGTTTATTCATGAATCACGATCAAGCTTCCTGAAAATTTGATTTCTAAGTCTGTTTTCAGTGGCAACAGTGTTCATGTATCTTTAGTTGGGCTTCTTAGCGTACAAATTTCGCTGTGATCGACTGTCGACTGGCCAGTCTGACACCAATTGCTTGGGAGTTTGGTGGTCTTGGATCCATTAATCAGCTCTCTTGCGTTTGACATTTTTTCAACGAATTGCAAAATGAATTTCTAAACAATGGTTGCGAAGTCATGGTGCCTATATGGCTATATCAGACGGTTTTACCAGTGTCGTCCTTACAAGGAGACGATACAAGGCTACAGGCCAACAACCACCATTCTCTGGTCTATCCACCTATTTTCCAATTGCACTGTGAGACCACCTCGCTTCTCCCGTGCACAGTTGCGCCACAGAGTTCTGTAAACTAGCTGGCTCCTGAAGGGGCATTGGAAGGAACAGAACCAAAGTTTAATTCGCATTTCAAGATCTGCTCAATCGATCTGTTAGGTATAGACAAAATGTGCAGTAAGAATACGCTCTTCCAAAGCCAGATTCAAGTTTATGGCGCCTTCAAGCACGAGAATTTTCTGATTCAACTAGTTTGTACTTTGAAGTTTCTCATTCACTACAGGAAAACAAGATACAATATAACACAAAAAGAACTATTTCAACTGGTCAATTGACAGCAGAATTCACTGATATAAAAATGTACTTAATGAAAATAGCCGAGAACTTGACCGCCCACGTTCTGCTTGATCGCCTCTTCATGGTCTAGGACACCATTTGGTGTTGTGATTACAACATAGCCCCACTACAACACAAAGAAAGCAATTCAGAATAGAATCACTAAAGAATGAAGAAAGAGCATGAAAAAGATCTTCTTTGAGGCGCTTCTATTAGTAACCCCCAGAATACTGCAAGTATGGAGAAACCTAAGTCTATATTACGCCGAGGTTATGGAAATTATGTTTTTACCATCCTAAACCTAGTGTGCAGTTGTACAGGGTGGATTAACGAATATCAAAAGCCTCAAAATAACACACCTGTCGAGTTGGAAGTGTGCGCACACGATATTCTTCAATTTCCTTTGCTTTCAAGTCCTGTCTATAAGTGAGTGCTTTGCAATCATTTACCCTCCCTGCAAGCTGGACGGTTACCTTGCCAACTCTATGTGGATCATGAACTTGGAAGTCCTTGATATATCCTGCAGATAAGATTCCGGAATATATCAGTCACAACAGATGTGTATCTTGATTTTGTACTGCTAATTAGGGAAGCAAATAGCTGTATTGAGTATTCCATTGACATTAGAAAACAGAGAAGCCCTCAGAAGCCTTAACTTCACAATAAAAAAAGAGAAGCATTTGCCAAAGTATGGCGCTGTGCTGGGTTGGAAACAACCTCAATATGTCAATGCAAGCCAAGATCACACACACATACCAACACAAAACAACAACAAAAAAATAGCTGTTTCCCATATGCTTTGACTTCAAACCGATGATGCCCAAAGACCACAACTTTCCTTCACATTAAAATCATCATGTAACCAAAAGTTGCTACGACTTGCCCCCTAGCTGAGACATTGTATATACCGTGTCCGAACAAAATTCTACATCAATTTGCAGGGGAAGGTAATAAAATTTTCAAAATCTGCGAATCTGCAATAGTCCCAAAGCATGCTTTTATAAGCTCTCTTGCTATCCAGAAGAGTTTGGCGACTTTGGATAATATATGCAAGAGGGGCTTTCATCTAGCCAGCAGATGTGTTCTTTGTTTTAAGGATTCAGAGAATGCAAATCATCTTTTCTTTTGCTGCAGCTTCTCCAGGAGGGTCTGGGGGAAATTGTTGGCGAAATACCACATCACTCACAACATCTCTTCACTGAAGCAAGAAGTTAACTGGTTTGCAAGACACAACCAAGGGAAAGGGTGGACAGAGAAGAAACAGATGTGCTTTAGCTTGTACCATTTATGAGATTTGGATGGAAATAAATAGTAGGATCTTTAAGTAAAAACAGAGAAGTATTGATGAGATTGTGTACAAGATTAGGTATGTTGTTGCAGTTAGAATGATGTACTTAAGCTCGGGTTTGCCAGAGGATAACCTTGCTACTATGCTCTGAGGGGTGTCTTGTGCCTTTCTAAGTATAGTAAGCAATCCTGTTTCTATAAAATTTGATCATTACAAAAAAAAAAAAAAAAAAAAAAAAAAAAAAAATCAAAATCTCACTTAGAATTCAGCCATAGAAAATGGACGTTTTCAACCGCAAGATGTTGGCTCATCAGTCACCATATCAAAGATTAATTCAAGCTGTTCATGTAAGATAATTAAATCATGATTACAATTAACCACTGCAAAAAGACAATAACATTTCCAATTCAATGTACATTTAAGGTGGCCGGACCAAGGTTAGCCCCAAAAAGAAGAAAAGTTCTCATCTGTGACATACCACTAAATTACAAGTACAGGCAAAACTTGGTGTTCAGGGAACAAAGATGTAATCATAGGCTTAAAAAAACATTCTGGAGAGTTCTGATGCACTTTCAGCCTCACTCTACCGACCTACTGAGGAGAGGGTTTGAATTTCTCGCTTTTGTGCACGGTAGGAAGTTAAACGACACCATAACCTTATTACACAGGGGAATGCTTAATCATATTCTGAAGAGTAGGATCAAGTAAAATATCCAGAACTATTGATTTGGAATTAAGGTACATTTCACGTTTAGCATATCAGCAATACTGAATTTAGAAGCTCTTAGAGTAATTTGCATACTATGTCTGTTTAAAAATTCGCCACTTGCAAGACTGATACAGCTGGAGATATGATGCCGAGCACAGAAAAACTGTTGTTCAGTGTAAGAAGAGCCTTCATATATTGGCTTCTGCCAAAATGCCTAATGTGACCGCCTTGACCTCCACCAGCAAACACTTCAACATTTCTAAAGCTACAAGATAGGGTAACATGGATATACTATGAGGGTCACACTGTAATACCAAATTGGCATATACTATGAGGCTTTAATAACATGGATAGCTAGGTTGAGAAACTGAAAAGTTGGAGAAACAAAGTCCCAGTATTGCTTTCTCATAAATTGCTACAACCTTATTTGCAATTCCTGATACGGAGGGAGCCCCATAGCTAAAATACATTTCATCGTTTTCGATTCCAAAGAACACGAGATGAACTATCAGTACTCAAGAAAGCATTAACTTGAGCAATGACTGAATTTGCACAAACCCACTAATAATTCAGTAAATCTTCCTTGTACTAATTGCACTACTGAAAGTTCCGAGCTTTGCACAACATAATCCTAAACAGGCAAAGACTTCCAAATTAAAGACGAAACCCGGCAACCTAATCACCTAAAATCTTCAATTCTCCAAAACTTAGACACACATACACAATACCCATGATCTGTAGACCATAGTCTATACATGATCAATTATCGACAACAACGACAACCAAGCCTTACTCCAAATACGATTCAGGGTCGGCTAACATAAATCGTCATCTAAATTATTATTATAATGGGGAATAGAACAGGATATGCAACGTCACACCCCCCCCCCCAAAAAAAGAACATTTCCAGCTCAAATTTAACCCATAAAGCAGCAAGTAAATCAAAATTGAAATCACAAATTAAAAAAGGGTCAAATTAGAAGCAGAGGGAAATTACCCACCAAATAAAAAGTGAAAACAAACCTCGATGTTTCATGATGTTGAGAAAAGAACACATGACAGTGGAAATGGGTTTGAGTTCAGCAGAAGCCATGTTTCTCTTCTCTGCATTCACTATTGTTCGTAGCGCATCGTTCAGTATTCTTCTCCCCATTCTCTCTCTCTCTCTCTCTCTACTTTCTCTCTCTTCAGTGAAGATGGCCAGAGGTTTTTGGGGAAGAAAATCAAGGGTTTTTGGAAAAGACTAATTTACTGGGCTTAATTTTCTTTGTTGGATCTGTATTTTTTGGGACTAAGATTACCCGTTTTACTGTTCTGTTGGGTGGGAGTGTTGCGTTGTGGTTCGGGCGGGTCTTTGTTGAGCTTGAGTCTCGTAGTCGCGTTACGATGTTTATGCTTTACGATATCATGGTTGGAGTTCAAAATATTTGTACACAAAGGGGTCGTTTGGATTGTGGGATAAGAATAAAGGGATAAGATGTGGGATTAGGAAGGGATTAGAGGGTGGGATCTCATAATTTTATCTCATCCCTTGTTTGGTATGGGAAGGGATGAGATGTTTTGGAATTTATATTATTTAGTTGTTTTCTGACAATATTGTCCTCCAAATATAATTGATCTATTTCTCACTTAATTAAGGACAAATATGTCATTTTAGTAAGTTTTTATCCCAACTCCTAATACCTGCCCACCTAGGTATTAGATTATGGGGATAACTTATCCCAATCAGCCTTATCCCACCTACTATCCTATTTACCAAACCTGGGAAACTAAGCCATAGGGATAACTTATCTCATCCCACCTCCTTATCCCTTCAAACAAACGACCCCAAAGGAAAAGGTGTTGATCGAGTGAGTTATCGACTTTCGTAAACGTTTTTTTGTTATCGTTTCTGGATTAAATAACGTGTGTTTCTGATGGTAGATCGTGAGTTGACTATGTGAGGCTATGAAGAATGAACTAAATTTAGGTCAAACTGTCAAATATTTCATAAATTTGTATATAAATAAATAAAGTTTCGTTAGGAGGTTCTTTTTGTCATTACTCATTAGGAGGTTCTTTTTGTTTATGGTGCATTTAGAAGTCAATGTTGCGGCTAGGGGATCCGAGAATTTCAAACACGGTGTTATTAAGCTCGCAACCATTAGACTCGTTTTACTCATTAAAATGTACAGTAACGTGTGGATAATCTTTGACCCGCGAGCGCAAGGACTTGAGTTCCGGTTAGGACTTAGGAAAATGAGTTCTGGTTGATTCTTCAACACGCTTCATCTAATCATCCTTTAGACAGTACTGTGAGTACTCCGTCTTAAACGTTGAGGGACACAAACACACTTTGACCACTGAAAGATCGAAATAGCGAAAGTAAACTACAAGTTTCTTTCAGAAACTTTCAATAGAAAGACTTGTGAAGTTGTACATGGAGGTGTTCAATACATTATAAAGTTACAGTATACATCCATCAGTGGTTATGTTAGTTTCACCATAAGCTCGATACAAAACGACAAACTCACAGGGACCTAGGGGGCTTCTCTAACAGAGCAGAGAGATAAACCTCGTCTTTAGACTTCGGAGCTACAACCCATTTGTGTTTCTTGTACCTGAACTGCAGAAACATGTACATGTAATCATCCAAGTCTTTTCTGTTACAGAAGAATTTATCTACCCATAGCAAACCTCCTGGTCTTAGAACCCGATCCCAGTCAAACAGCATAAAATCGAGTAACAGCAGGTCGATCCACCCATCTAAGAGGCCAGCTGTGTGAATCAAGTCCATGGTGTTCTCGAAGAAGGGAAGTCGTTGATTTGGTGTTACATACAACGGGAGCAGACCTCGAAGAGCAATCATCTCATTGAATGGTGCTCCCAAGTTCAATGCAGTTGAAATAATGGTAACATTTTGTTCCCACATCCTAGCTGCGAAACTTCCAGTTCCCACACTGTAGTCGATGCCTATCCTGATCTCCCCTGGCTTTACAGCTAAAACATCACTGATGAGAAAATCAGCAGGAGGAAGAGAAGTCTTGTTGACCCATTTCAGCATCTCCTTGTCCATCTCAAAGCATCCAGTGCACTTGGTGTAACCTCTGTTCGGATTCTTGCTTGACAGGCAATCGAAATCTCTACACTTGTACAGGTTCCATCGAACATTTCTTCCATCCGGGATCTTCCAAAGCGACTCATTCATAGAATATGGCTTGAGAGATAGCTTTGATGCTCTAGTCAAGCAACGCCTACGAGGCAAAGGATCGCAGCCACGCAGCATAAGCTTCTGAGCTAAATTCCAATCATCCTTACAATATGACCCAACATCATAATCCATATAATCCTCCAAATCTTTCTTCATCAAAACACAAGAATGCCCTATAGTGTTGTATATCTTCTCTGTTCTGAATATGTTCACCTTCCCATTCTTGTTCTCTTTCGGGGTAATGTACTTCCTGATCTCCTCAATCACAAAGCTATTTATCAACGGCTCCTCCATCAACGTCATGTTACCAATACCTTCAGCCTTTGGTAACCTGATCTGCCTAAGACCGATATGAGCATCATAAAGCGGCTGAATAATCTCATCTTCCAAGTACCTCTTAAACTCTAGCCTAGACATATTACTCTTCCCCAATTGATCCTTATCTTTCTCCATCTTTTGTACATCAGCTTCAATCTTGTTTTGCAAGTTCTCCATTTTTTCAAGCACTTCCTCAACACGGTCTGACAACGCCTTAACATCAAATCCCGTAAACACATCTTTCGCACCATAGAAATGCCGGCAAACATCCCCAGTATGGAAGAAAAATCCAGCAGAATACAACCTCCCAAGACTACATAAACTCACAATTATCACAAGCCCTCCTAAAAACAATTGTAGCCAACCCATAACCCGGGCCAACCGCCATTTCGAGTTGCACAACCTTGCCATTCTCAACATGCAAAATCCAACCCACCCACCAAACCCTAATTCCTCAAAATCCCCTCCAACAATCTAACCATAATAATCAAATTGATCATATTTCACCAACTACCCAAAATAGCATATTATTACTCAAACATCACCCAAAAATCCTCAAAATTTCCACATAAATCAACCAGAAACATCAAGATCAACCTAGAAGCCTACTATCAAAATAACCCAAATTATTAACAACAAAAAACCAATGTTCATACTCAAAAATAAAACCAATATATGAAACAACAATACTTAGAACATTAGAAATTACAGAGAAAGACCACGTTACCAAATAAAAATTACCAAAGATTTCAACTTTGATCTTCCTCTTTAATAATAACCTGCAAAATATGATAAGAAGTTCAAAAGTTTAGTACTTTGAGTGGGATATTAAGAACCAAGTTAGCGTAAACATCACACAAACCCCAGAAATACCATTGCTTGCAATTTTATCAATCATTAACCTCTTTAATAGCTGGAAATCCGTAAACCCCACGATTTTAATTAAGTTAAAATGATGATTTTGTACCAGAATTAGCACAAAATTAAAGCTGAAATGCATGCAATCTTACGAAACCACGTGGGATTTTTGGAAAATGTCACCTGCTCAAATGAAGACTTAATCAGGATAATTAGTAGTAGGATTAATATATTAATTAAATTAATTAAAAACCCAGTTGAAAGAGTTGACTTGGGAGTGTAGAGTGAGTGAGTTAGGTCTTTTTTCAGACTAATTTGGGGGCAAAAAATTGACTTGAATTTTCTGTAATCTTATACTCCATTGGAATTTTGGGTGTTAGGCAATTTGCCATGTTGTGTTCATAGTGGGAAATTTATTAGTCTCTCAACGCGGCATCAATTTGATCTTAACTGATTATTTCATTACAACTTACAAGTAATCGTCGTATTGGTCTTTGCACGCAGACAAAGTAATTGGTCTAATGTTGACGAGTTATTGAGTTAAGGTTGGGTTGAGTTGAGATGTAACGTTCCAAATTTCAATCATTGTAACTTGATTTTTATCGTGAATTATATAATCATGGCTTTGATTCAGTGATTAGTCTACCATCCACTCGTGAGGTCAATCATCAGATGTGTCACCGATAATTACTCGTTCATATCAAGTTTTTTATAACAGCACCAAAATAAGGCCTTGTCTGACTTGTAAAAAGTCAAATTTTCTAAGGATTTCTGCTTCCTACACTTTGTATAGAAATATCTAGAGTTCGTAAATCGTAACTTCTACATTTGTATCAATGACTATTCCTAATTCCTATAACTAGAAAGCTCAACACGCATTCCTTCCCTTGTTCTTCAATTCTTTACTCATTTTGACGTGTAGTCATGTAGAAAACTTCCAATTTCGATGTTCATTGACTTGGTCTTGATCGAGTACGGTATTGTCGTCGTATAACGTATGATCGTATCATTCAAATTTCAAATAGAGCTCTTATTATGATACGGGTACGGGTAATGGATGCGGCCGGGTTGATGGAATGGTGGAAGACTTGAATATGTGGGCCCACGGGCCATAAGACATAATAACCACCCGGCTTTGTACAACTCGCTTTCAACTTATTTTTATTCAACTTTTTCAACCTTTATACACATGCATCACAATATTTTAATGTTCCATATGGAATTAGTACCCGTATGGCCGTATTAGATTTTTCATGTTGTTTATTATTGAGACTATATGAGGCATTGAGACGTACCGATTAGCGATTACATCACAAATTTCCACCTCGGTCTACAGATACATATTAAGAGTTTTGACCGATTTACTTATTTTTCGTCTTATAATTTGAGTTTTTTTCGTGATTGGTTGGTTCAATGGCTCATGACAATCTTTTGAACACATGTCTTACCGAATAATGTAATATGCGTAAAGAGATGGTCAATGAAATATGCAAAAAAAAAAAAAAAAAAAAAAAAAAAAAATGGGGTCGTTACATAAGGGCTAAGGCCTTAGCTTAAGAGTGGCTAAGTTATTTACGGCGATTTAGATCTACTAGATGTGAAAATATATGTTGTTGATGTTTGTCATGTCAAGTACCACATACGTAAACTACCAATGGAAAATATTGAAAACTAAAAGTACAACAACTCTTTCGAGCGTTTTTGCAACAATCATACACGTCTTCTTATGAATGATCTTGGCCTCTTGGGTTGGCTTAGCCTCCATGTTCACCTTCTTCTTCTCGTTGCTAGAAATTAAGAAATCTCTATGTCGCCTTTTGTTATGACTGACCTTGTGTTTTACTCTGAAATGGCCTCTTGTATGGTACTTGAAGGAAAAAGTTTAAAAGGGCGTCTTACAACCTACAATTGAAACGTAAACTTATTAATCTTGTCAGTTATCGATCACAACTCATAAGGTATCAATAATTTTGAGTCCATTCCAAAACGTCTCATGTTTGAACCACTTCGCCCTCATATTATATTGGTGCATGAGCCTCATCACAACATAAAATAACAAGTCATTGTGACAACCGAAATTACTCATCACAATGCCAAGTACAAGTTGTACAACATTCGAAGCTACGTTCTTATAGATCCTTGTAAACTACTCCTCAAGATATACACAAATAAACCATTACATATCACATGCATAACCTGGTCATCCATCTTGTGGTGTAAGTGTGTAACTCATATGAACCAATACAATGTCTAACAAAACCCAATTACTAAATGAAACAAATCACAAATTATAGAAATTGATAATACTGAAAGTCCCAAAATAAATTTATCTAAACTACATTGCACAAAACACAATCCAAACTTCGTCATCAAGGAAAGAAATACTCTCTACAGATCTGTATATCGACCCGAAAACTGAATAAAACCCAGATCGATCCGCTGAGATATTCTGTCATAAAAACATCATTAAAAATCACAATCCTACCTCAAATGGCGAAAAACTTTTCTCCCAATTGGTCAACTAATTAAGACAATTTCAATCTTTTTCCTCATTACATACACCAAAATCATATAAAAACCCCTTTCAATCAAGTTAAAAAACAATAGTAACAACTAACAAGCATAGTTATCATATTTTTCAAACACAACCCATTTCTATCCTCCTTAGCCCATTGTATTTTAACTCCTACTATTTCCTAACCCCCACGTAGCTACAATACCCAAAACACCCTCCACCCTTCACCACCACCTAAACCACACAATATCAGCGAAAGCCACCCCAGTCTCAGCTAACTGCGCAGAGCCGCGGATCAGTACTTCTTTATAACCTACTTTCCGGAGGAAATTACTACAGTCGCAAACCTTCACATAAATGAATATGTTTACCGTATACGTCTCGTTTTTCGCCTCGACAAAAATGAGACGAGTAATCGAGTATCGTCCATGGGGCAATCTAGTAAATTAATTGCTACTTCCCCATAATAAAATTAAAAAAAAAAAACACCCTTCAAATCTTACTCTTTTTTTCTCAAATAAAAACTCGTAAATCTTGCTAATAATCTCTCTCTCTTCTATATTTCTCTCTCCTCAAAATATACAAAGAAGAGGACGACTTTGGCTCCCTTTCGAGTTTCGACCCTTCTCTTCAAAATTTGTTCTTCTTCACTTACAGAGTTTACATGGTAAAAATAAAAGCTTTTCTTTACTCTACTCTTATTTATGTTTTTTATTTTGCTTTGTAAGTACTCTTTAGTTTTGGGTTCTTGTTTGTTTTTTTATGGGTTCGTTTTGTTACCTACAAGAAAAAGAAACTTAAGAATAATCAAAATAAATATATAATAAAAAGTTGTGAATTAGTAAAAATAATTTACCCATTTGTTACAAATTTGATGCTACACGTTTAGTTTTCCTCATGTTTTATGTGTATAATTTGTTGTATAGTCAATGTAAAATGTTGTCACTCTTTTTTTGTTATAAATTTTGTGTGGTTTTTTGTTTGTATTTTTGTTAATGTAAGTATTTCTTTGAATAATATTTGTGTATAGAGTTTATACAAGGTATAAAAAAAAGGGTTGGATCACGTATAATTTGTGCATATTTTTGGTTGCAACTTTGTTGGGTTTTTTATATTTTTGCTAATAATGTTGTTGGGCATTTTTCGTGTTTATGTTTCTTGGTGATGCTGCTTGTTTCTGCAGGTGTTGTGTTGCTCAAGTTTTGTGTTTCTGTGGTTTATTGAGTTGTTAATTTTGGTTATGGACATGTTTCGTGTTGATGTAAGTCTTGTTTGTTGAACGTGCTCGGGTTGGGGTTTGGGTTGGGGTTGGGGTTGTTATGTGCACGAATTTGGGGAGATGAATGGATCTAATTTGTTGTGGAGGTGATGATATCGAAGTGGTGTTCGGGTTCGGGTTCTGGGATTTCGTGGAGCTGTTGCTGTGAATGGTTTTTGTTGTCAATTTGTGCAAGAATTTCTCATCTTGAATGGGTGATTGGGAAGGTGGTAGTTGAGGAGTATGAGAGAAAGATTGGAACTTTGTTTTACTGGGAATTTCAATGTCTGATGATAATTGGATTTGATGTAGCAGAGAATTTGTGGAATAGTTAGGTTTTTGCTACAATTTTTTTTTGTTGGGACATTATCAGTTTTAAGAATCTTGTATTCGTGGATTATCGGTCGGGTTTTTCTGAGTGTATTGGTTTGTGCTAGTAGCTTAGGTAGTGAATTTAAGGAATGGGAGCTGGCTTGGTCAGACGTTGGATCGGACCTTCTGCAAAATTCTTGATATGTAAGAAGAAATATACATGCATTTCAGTATTTAGAAAACAAGGAATATTATTATTGAGGTGGTATTGTGGATCTGATTTATGGATATGGATAAGAATCTGAGGGTTGAAGATGGCTCGTTTGAGGGAGCTGTCCTCGTAATTTGGTTGAATCTGAACTATCTAAGCGTTACTCATATCTGAATATTCCATTCTAAGGAATGGATGCATGCCTTGAGCTACAATGAGGAGTTCAGGAGTTTGACTAACAGAGGTTCTAGACTGAAATCTCTTACTTCATAAAGAGTTTCTGCTCAGTATATTGAGGGATTGATGATCAGCACAGGGCAAGGTCCATCTTTCAGGGTGCAAACGGCTTTGAGCTTTTCGCTGAGAGTCAGGTTGCCCTAGCGCTGTTGTCTGGCATTTGGGTTGTATGTATATTTCAGGAAAGTTAGGGTAGTGTTCCTTTCTTTGTCGGTGTGTTGTATACTCTACTGTTGTTTAGTTTGTGGCTCATATACTGTTCATTAACCTTGAGCGTAATAACACTTCTATGGTGCCCTTTCTTATGCATCACTGCATCAGTGGTTGATTGTTATGTACTCCACTGTTGTTTAGTTATTGAATCTTGCATCAAGAAAAGACTGGTTTTGATTGTTGTTGCAACAAAGCTTATTAGATTTGATAATGTACTTGTTGAAACTTGAAAGTTTAGCGAGTTAGTCATGTCTATGGGTGCTTCTTCTAAAATGGCGCACCATATTGAATACAAAAGACCTATCCAATAGATTTGTTTGTTTTCTCTCTCTGGCTGCAGATGGATTCTAATCACGTGGATCAAGCAGAAAGAAGTTCACCAGAAACATTTTCCGACTCATCCCTGCCCCCAGAGTCTCCTCCCAATGGCATTACTGGAGATCCTGTGGTACATCCACGAGTTGGTGATGAGTATCAAGTGGAAATCCCTTCTGTAATGAGCAAGTCTGAACTTACTCAGCCGATGAGTCGGGCTGAATCCCAAGGCATTGTTGACTCTTCCCATTCTTTTTTTACGGGACTTCCCATACCGGTGATGTGGGTCCGCAATGAAGCAAATCTAATTAGAAGTGAAAGGCTTGAATATGTTGATCATTCGCATAAAGTTTACACCAACGGTTTTGTGGAACCCGAAGTTGATCCTCCTGATCCTACACCTGTGAACAATGGGAACTGGCTCGTCCCCGGTCACCCAACTGAGCCCTGGAATGATTTTGAAGCTGATTGCTTTCTTCTTGGTTTGTATTTGCTTGGGAAGAATCTTCTTCAATTAGAAAGGTTTGTGGGGAGCAAAAGCTTGGGCCAAATACTGACTTACTACTATGGTCAGTTTTATGCTTCTGCTGCATATAATAGATGGTCAGAGTGCCGAAAGATGAGAAGCAGGAAGTGTGTGATTGGACATAAATTTTTCACAGGATATAGGCAGCAAGAACTCTTTTCTCGTATATCCCCTCGTATATCAGAAGAATCTAAAACTAAATTAGTGGAGGTAATCTGCTGCCTTTCCTATTATCATGCCACTAGTACTTGCATTTAGTGTATGGAGCATATTTGCATGTCGTCTTCATCCTTCTAGTTTTGCTTTGGCCTCCGAAGTGGGATGCGTGATCTTAGCTGAGAGAACATCTTTCCTCTCAAGCACTACATCCGTTTTAATAAATCTGTTTTTCTATAAAAGAAAGCAAAATGATGTTGAAGATGTAAAGAGAATGAGGGCCACCACTCACCAAGATGACATGAGTGAGGCCTGTGGGAAGGAACTCACAAGGTTTTACAGAAAACCTCCTAAACTCTTGTTAACTTCATGTACTGATGCATCATTGGTATCTGCATTAATTTAATTTTTTTTTAAACTTGTCGTTCCTTTAGTCCATGGTAAAACTATCTGTTTTTTGGCTCCTAGACCACTTGACCGAAGACAATAGTTGCATAGTAGTTTCTCAGTAATCTTATTAGTGTTTCTTCCAACCGTTGTGGTGAGTATCCTATACCTCATTTTTCCTATTACATGATACCTATTAGTACCTACATTGCCAATTCTGTCTTCCCTGGCGGCAACCGTATGAGTGAATGCCTGTTTGTCGCAGTTGTTTGTTATTCTTGATTAATGCACTGTCTTAGAGAATAAGAGTTTGAAGCTTATCATTCTTGTGATTTGCTATCAGGCTTCCAGGGCGTTTGCAGAGAACAGGATGTTATTAGATGAATATGTCCTCACACTCAAAGCGGTGGTTGGCATCCGTGATTTAGTAGACGCTGTAGGCATTGGTAAGGGTAAGGAGGATCTTACCACTATGGTCTTTGAAGGCCCAAAGAACAATCAGATTATTCCTCATCGCCCTGAAGTGCCTTCTGGTAAGGCCTGGTCGTCTCTTACCTGTGCTGAGATAACCAAGTATCTAACGGGGGACTTCCGGCTAAGTAAAGCGAAATCAAATGACTTATTCTGGGAAGCAGTTTGGCCTCGTTTGTTAGACAGAGGGTGGAATTCTGAGCAGCCCAGGGGTGAATGCTATAAGGGCTCAAAGCATTTAGTTTTTCTTATGCCTGGGATTAAGAAATTCTCCAGGAGGAAGCTTTCTAAGGGAGAACACTACTTTGATTGTGTTAGTGATGTTTTGAAAAAAGTTGCCAGTGAACCCGAACTCATCAGGCTTGGGACTGATGAAGCTACTCCTAGCAGCTGCAGAGGAGAAAATGGGTGGGCCACAGAAGTGAAAACAGATGATGACCAAGAATCTTCTGATCATGAACGCCATTGTTATCTCAAGCCTCGTGTTTCCGTAGGGCTTTCAGATAGTACAAAGTTTACTGTAGTTGATACCAGTCTGGTTAATGAAGATAACCCATATAAGGTGAGTGAACTTATGAGCTTGCCTGCGGAAGCTGAAAGATCTTTTGCCCTTTACAGTGGGATGAGGAAGACTGAAGCAGAATTGCAGGCTGATGCGAACGTCCTTTCAAATGGTCTTCAAAGTTCAAGTTTTTCTGCTCATTCAAGAGGATCATCGAGTGATAATGTGGGGAGCCAAAGTGATCCCGGTGGTAAGTTAAATTGCCTATCAAATCCACGTGGTTCCTGCCTGCCCGTGAACCACAAGTCAAGAACTATAAAACATCAGTTCAGCCGCCGGGTAAAACCTGACCTCTCAAGTTGTGCAGGTCCAGCCACAAAAAGACGGAGATTGGCTTCCTCCACTGACACAGATGTGACTTTTGTTTTGAGTTTGCCTGCTAATAAAAGGAATGCTACACTGAGAATTCTTGGTCCTAAACTTAGCCAGACTGACGTGAATTCTGAGAGTACTGCCATTCACACTGAGAAGAGTGACCAAGACCAAGATAGTTCCATGGGGAACCATGTTGAATTTTATAGGTTCTCAGAAAATGGAAACATGTCTACAGCACAACATGCAATCGACTTGAACATGCCTCAGGTGCCTACAGAAGTTGAGAGGGATAGGAAAGTGAAGCAAAAAGAAAAGGTAAGCAGTTCCACCCAAAATTCTGATGTGGAAAAGACAAGGCGTTTTGATTCTGGGAAGGAAAAGCGTTGTTATGTGAAGAAACAAAGACCTTCTGATCTAAAGACCCCGACAAGTTCTGATGCTGAGACCCCAATACATTTGTCTGCTGAGAAACAGATAAACTCCGAGGATACCATTGGGCCATCTGATAGTATTGAGCCTAGAATGAGTTCTTCTTCAAGGGAGCCGTTAAGCATAGTTTTAGCGTCGAGTCAACAGCCGCAAAGACATTTTGTTGCTGAGAACCCAAAGAGTTTTGTTGCTGAGTTACAGAAAATTTCTGAGGATCCGGTTGAAGTTTCTGATAATATTGAGCCCACAGTGAGTTCTGCTTCAAGGGAGCCTGTAAGCATAGCTGTAGAGTCTAATCAACATCCGGGAATACATTTTATTGCTGAGGAGACAAAACAATTTGTTGCTGAAATGCAGAAAAACTATGAGCATTCTGTTGGCCCTTCCGTTAATATTGAGCCTACATTGAGTTCTGCTTCAAGGGGGCCCTTTAGCATAGCTGTCGAGTCTGGTCAACAGCCCGGAAGACATCTTGTTGCTGAGAAACAAATAAACTGTGTAGAAGCCGTTGTTCCTTTCGAAATTATGGAGCCCCAGGTGATTTCTACTTTAAGGGAACCCTCAAAAAGGGCTAAAAAGCATGATCAACAGCCCATAAGACAAAGCACTAGGAGTCGTCCACTCACAACGAAGGCACTTGAAGCTCTTGAAATTGGGTTGTTAAGTCCAGTAAGGACGTATAAAAAGCGCTCTCCTTCTGTGCTTCAAGACCAAAAACCCAAGCGTGCACGCCAATTGCGCAACAAAAGCCCCATGTTCTCAGATGATATGGTATTCGGATCTGCTGAGGAGACTTTTAATGGGAATACTGATATGGTAGGATAGACTCCTGAGGGATATATCCCAAATGACAGGGAAAACATGACGCATGGCCTACTCGAGATTTCTGAAGTTTCCTGTCTTCCTGCTTCATCTTGAAAGGATGTACTCACTTGCTCAAGTGTTCCTGTGGTGAAAATTTTACCATTTATGATAACTTCCAGCAGCTTTCCGCAAACAATCTTGCTCCGTTTGCTGCTGCCCATTGCTGCATTCAGCATGCAAAGTTCAGCGAGAATAATTGGTATAATAAGAGACATTGGCATTAATTTGCCATAGTTGATTGCCAATCTGTCAAAAATTATGATGCTGTTACTGTATATACAACATACAAAGCAAGATAACTCCTTGGTTGGAAATCTGTTCGGTTTCAAATCAGAGGTAGTTGAAGGGAAGGTGAGCTTGACGCTTCAGAATCCGGCGCACTAAAATGCGCTGCGCTGCATACTGAGGTGAGAGGAAAAACGTATGAGAAAGTCGTGTCGTGGCCGGAGAATGAACCAATTCTCTGTCTGCATTGCATTTGGTCATTTGAAATGTCTAGTGCCTGACATTGTTCATAATTTGTTTAGTCACAGTCACAGGTCAAAAGACCTTTTGCATAGCTGCTAATTGACAGCAAACTGCATTAAATACTTCAGTCATTTTTTTTTTGTAATTTTGTGTCAGTAATTTTCTTATGTTTGAACAGGTTAATCAGATCAAAGTCCTGTTATTTTGTTTCTGATTTGAGTGAGCTGTGCATATACTATACTTTAAGGTCATATATTCTTATGGTGTATCATGGGGAATTTTCTCTATAATTTCTGTGGTGTCAGTGTTACGCTTTACCATCTTGATTTTATTACGAGGAAATTATTGAGAATGGTCCTACGATATTATGGACTATGTCTATGGGTGACAATTTAAGGCTTGTGACTTTTTTGGGGTTACACCAAGAGTATTCTACATCGGCAAGTTCTGGGAACGTGCATGCAAATTTTTAAAGGCGTAACAAGAAAAAACTTACACCAAGTAAGATATTCTATATCAAATTTTTAAAGGCGTACCTAGATAAAACTAGCTAACGGGACGGGGTGAGACCAACAAGACATAGAATGTATCTAAGATTTATGGGTATTGGTCTTATAATAAGTTATTGTGAGACGATTTTATATGACACATTAACACAAGTCTCAAGTTCGTCTCTCACTATTGCATGGTTCCTTGAGCTAGTTATAAATGGCAAAAAAGCAAAAGCTAAAGTTGCAAGTTCTTCCACGCCATGTGAGGGTTAGAATCAAGTCAATCAACTCAAGCTAAGTAGAGCATATACGGAGTACATAGTTTAATTAGGGGTTTACATCATCAGATAGCACATCAGTGATAATATTTTAGAGATTCTTGCGTTTAAAAATTAAAACTCGGTTTGTTTGGCTACTAATTTGACGATTGCAACACCTTAAGAAGAGGATTGAGACGAGGTATTCTCCCTTAATCTCACATCGGAGAAAATTGATCGAGTTACTTATGAGAAACTACTATAATACTAGTATAGTACATTAGACCTATAACGAGTATCAAGATCTACACAGTTTTTAAGCTCGAGGTTAGGACCGACGTAGTTCGTATAATAATATATTAAAATAATATTACGGTTGATACAATATGGTAATATTATTCTAATAAAATAATATTATTCTAATAAAATAATATTATTACTTCATTTATGGAAAATAGTTACGGAGTACTCCGTATGTAAAATAGTAATTACTTGAATTATGTCAATTTGATCAATATACCACGGGTGTTTCAAAATAATGCGACTTTGACTTTTGAAAGGTGATTTTTCCTCTAATTAAATTACAAAGATCCTACACGTGTTCGAAATATGATTTTAAGTTTTGAAAGGTGATTTTCCATGCAATGACATTACGAATATCCTACGGGTGTTCAAAATGAGATTTTAGATTTTGAAAGTTAACTTTCCATCTAATTACATTACAAATATCCCACGGGTGTATGTTCAAAACGGGATTTTTAGGTTTTGAAATGTGACTTTCCATCAAATTACATTACAAATATCCCGCGGGTGTTCGAAACATGACTTCAAGTTTTTAAAGGTGACTTTTCACTAAATTACATTACAAATATCCCACGGGTGTTTGAAATGAGATTTTAGGTTATAGATAAAAATTTCGTATACATAATGTTAACATATAAACATAAATAGCCCGGGCGTTGCACGGGCCATCAAACTAGTTCTACCTTAATCTCACATCGGAGAAAATGATCGAGGTACTTATGAGAAACTACTATAATACTAGTATAGTACATTAGACCTATAACGAGTATCAAGATCTACACAGTATTTTAAGCTCGAGGTTAGGACCGACGTAGCGAAATGCTTTTTGGTGAATTTTTCATAGAATAATCTGTCAATATGAGTATACAATATGAGTAACTCGAACTACATACATACGGCGTAAATCGATCTTTAAATGAAAATTAGCCATAGTAGTGACCCTTACGATAATACTCTATCATAAGAGTGTCGCTTTGATAAAGTGAATAGCTAATACGGAGTACCTACAAAAGGAATTTTGAACACAAGAAGAAAGAAAAACAGAAGAAAAAAAAGAAAAGGTACGTGCATGGTTACATAACACGAAAGCTTTTTACACGTTCGCTCAAATTTCGCAAGTCCTGAAACATAAGTAAGTAAAACTTCAGGTCCTTTAACTGTAATTATAGTTAGTTAATTCTCTCTCTCTCTCTCTCTCTCTCTACTCTGCTTCTCTTCCATGGAATTTCCCTGAATTCAACACTCACCCAACTTACTTCTTCAGTACGCTTCTCTCCTCTCTCTCTCTCTCACTTTCTCTCTCCAACTTTTCTTTAAGACTAATTTCATTTCCTCATGTTGTTCATTGTTAATTATAATTATTTCTGCTTTGCCCAATTATCAATCTTATTAATAAATTAAATTCTGGGAAATTTGAATTTTGCACTAAATTAGGGTTTTGATTAATATATTTAAAATGGGGTTAGTCTAATGTCATTTTTCCTAATTTGCTGTTAGTGGTAACTTCTTGTTTTTCAAGTGGTTGATTGACTTGCCTGCTAAGTGTTTGATGAAATGCCTCAATGACAGACAGTTTTGTTTTTTGGAAGAAAGAAGCTTGAAATGGAAGCTACGGAGATGTATGGTAGAAGGGCATGCCAGCTTGTTAAAGAGCTTGCTTCTGCCGAACCCGGGCAGCTTACTGAATTTAATGTGAGCTTTGCCTTCCTCTTCTCCACCATTTTGTTTTATCATGATTTGTTTATGATGATAATGACGATGCTACATTGTTAAGTTATATGCTTAGAATCGTGTTTTGTGCATTTGCGATTTTAGGATTTTCTTCGCGGGTGGCTTGATTGGTGATTGTAAAGTTAGGTTAGAGGTTTTGATGCACCTTGTGGATCAGTTGATGGTTTTTTTTTGTTTGTGTTTGGATAGGGAGGTTTAACAGGGTTATGGTTAAGTTGGGTTGTCCCGAAAGTTGTTTTAATTAGAAAATCGTAGTTGGCCAAGTTTGAGAAAAGTATGTCGATAGAATTGCCTATTGTTGTTAAGGTTGCTTTCAACAATGTCTCTATGGACTCATCAGAATTTCTGCTGACTATTTCTCTTTGAGAGACCAGAATGGGAATGAGGCTTCTTCGGTTTTGATTTTTTCGCTGACCATTTGTTTGGCTGAACAATTTAAGTAATATGGACACTGTCTGAAAGTTTCGAAGATTCCCCCAGATGATCTCCTGTTGTGTCAAATAAGAGCTGTAGACATCTTTCTCCGATCATACACCTTGAAAATATTTTCTTATTGTCTTAGGAACTTCTCCTAGACCATTGCTCATTCTATTTTCCTTGATGATTCGAAGTATGTTCTTATTTATTCCATTTTCTCATTTGTTCCGAAGATTTTTGCTGTATTGGTAAATGGCAGTACTTATCTAATTTGTTGTCATGTCAATCAGGATGACTTTAATCAAGTGATTGAAGAATGTAAAGTACACTACAGTCAATTTTACGAACTCACCAGGTAATTGCCTCGCTCTTAATTTGCTTGTGCCTATCAGCTTTTACATTTTGCCTTCTTAGTTCCAAGATGCGTTATCTGTCATTCATATCATGCTTTATTGCTATTTCATTCCCCTCAGAATCTGGGACCTAGACAGTCATACACCTTTAGTTATGCAAGTTCTTTTGTGTTCTATGCATCTCCATCTTGGCATGCCTGAGTGACTATCTCTTTGGGTGACTGAAGATACTATGTAATTCACCATGAACAAAGAGTCACTGAGAGCATCCTGTTATGCATCAGCTTTATTTCCTCCTCCAACTTGTCTCATCAAATAACTAGCTGATCAGTACCACCAATAACTGACATGCACGCTCTGAAACTGACCAGTTGCTAAGAACACGTTTTTTTTTTTTCGTTTGTTTGAAAAGCTTCCGCACTTTCCTTTATCTCTACTAAACTATTTTCTTGTGGTTCCTACAATAAAATGAAACTTCACTGTGCCAGGAAAATGCAGGAAGAAGGATTAGATGTTCAATCCTCTAGAAATGCTGACCACTGTGGAATGCTTATCCACCATCTTTCCCTGTTACGCAACAAGCGCTGCCTAATGGCATATGCGTAAGCATAAACTCATGATAATTATAGCTTGTGGTTCTATGTGTTCCCTTAGGGGTTATCTTAATCGATTACAAAATGTAAGTTTCCGGAGTATGCAGGTATAAACGAGCAGAAATAATAAGGGACTTAAGCTGGAAGATGAGCCATACACTTCCTGATGTAATTGAGCAGAAGCTAAGTGAGCCTGAGAAACAATACATTAAGAATCACTCTTCAGCTATACATTCTTATATGAGGGAGATGGATGGCCTTGATTTGTCTGTGGTATGCATTCCTAACCCCTCCTTGTCATTTGTCCTGCTCGTGGTAGTCTGAGAACATGACCCCCCCCCCCCAGCCACCCCCGCCAGTCCCCAGGCCTCGATAAGTTTTGTGTAATAAAATTGCCGACTGTTTTCAGGATATGGTTCCACCAAAAGATCCCTACATTAAAGTTAGAGTCCTGGATGATATGGGTGTGAGGTCACTTGATGACCGTGAGGCCAACCTGGCACGGCACTCAATCCACTTCCTTAAGCGGACCGATGCTGAGTGCTACATTTTGCAGGTGATTACATACACGGAGCCATTTCCTTACTCCTGGAACTGTATAATGTTTTACATGACCCTAAACTGCTTGTCTTGCAGGGAACAATGGAGGAACTTATTGGCTGACGTCAATCCTACCATATCCATCCTGGTTCATTATTAGATCATCACGAGTTTCTTTCGTGGTCTTGTTCATTCATACAAAGGTACTGGTCTGCTATGCTTGCTTAGCCACGAGAGCTACCGGGCAACATTTGATTATCATGTCTCTGTATGAAGTGGGGTGCCGTAAGGAGAAGTTGCCGAATATAGTTCCCTTTTCGGCCCATATGTGTTTTCTTACTAGTTAATCATGGGTTCGCATGGCTGTAAATTACAGTGCTGAGCCATTAGATACTGATGTAATTGTTTCTCCAGGTGTTCATTTGAGTACACTTTAATTAAGGGAAACGTAGATCATGGTGATTATTGATTCCTGACACATTTGATCAGTCTGTAATTTTACCGCCTGGAACCGTAAATGAGCAAAAAAATCCGTCTATTTCATTCATTTCGTTAATTTATATAGTTTTTAATTGTTCAAGGTACAACAGTATCATTTCAAATGTGCGAACCCAGGAAGGATGGTATTCGACTCGAACTTCAGACAAGATCCTTAGTAATACTCCTTAAAGCACAAATAAACAAGAGCCACTCACACTGGATAACATTATCATTCTACACCATAAGTTCGCAACTATACTAGTACGAGTAGTAGCTGTACAAAATTCTACATGCCGGAATCGCCAACAACATTACAGGGTTAACTATTCACATTTCCACATCTTGATGGTCTCTACTCTATAATTCACCATTTCGGCTGCAAATTATTCTACGTCAAGTGCGCGACATAAATACAATTTACAATGTCGTTATGTAACCAATACTACTTTCATGCATCCGGCAACCACAAACAAGATGACACGGAGTACAGGAGACCACCAGCCGAGCAATTTGCGCCATTGGCATCAGCCTTTCAACGGAGGCTTGTACTAGGCATTGGGTCCGCTTCTCTTGTGGCTCTTGGCGCTAACTTCACTGGAATTACAAGCTGGCTCCTCGGACTTTCACCAGATACTGGACGAGGTCTCAAGCTGGATGTGCTATATGCGATAGGAGGGTACAATCGCTGCATTCAACCAGATGATGGATTTGGTTAGTTCAGTCTGTCTTTGACTTGCACATGCTTAATATATATAAACAAATTGATGAACAATCAAATTCAGCAACGATATGAGGGGGGGAAACATCCAACAGGCACTGATTTGAATGTTGCATTTTATTAATAAAAACAGAATTCATATATCCAGCAACATGGGTCGCAGACCAGACATTATTCTATCGAGCAGCTGAAAAAGCAGAGTCAGAGAGATCTCTCGATCCTCCTTCACTTAACCACCGCAAAAGAAATGTGAATGAACCAGTCGTTGCCTTCGGTCCTCCTGGCTCAACTGGGGAGCTTAATGTAAGCGTGATTGTTTCCCCAGTGCCACTTGATTTCAGGTAATCATGTCAATGGCGGACTACCAGTCTAAATTCTCAATCTCTAGATCAAACAACCTCGAACACAGCGTCACGGATACAGGTAGCAAAAATCAAAACCAGTTAATCAGTAGTTGGTAGTTTGGGACCAAGTTCACAAACACATAAAACTCACAGGCATAAAGGAGCAACCAAGACAGTGCCTAATGATCAGAAAACTTCGAAGAAATATTTTCACAACTAAGACTAGGCCTCTACCATAGCTTCATCAAAATTCCCCTGCACTATAGAAATGTCTTTGGTTTTCATATCATTTCTTACTTGCAGGATCGAAGCGTTTGGGGGACCAAAAGAGGTAGGGGAAGCTGTTATTAGAACCATAACAGGCTCCAGTCGTCGCTCAGATGTGAAAGCTACATTGCTAAGATCAAACCTCAGAGGAGATTCACAAACGAAAATTAATTACTATGAGCTGGAATACAAGGTGGACAGCGCCTTATTCCAGCGCCACAATGTTACAGTCTGTTGTGCTCAAAACGGAAGGCTATACACACTGAATGCTCAGACACCTGAATCAACATGGCAAGAAGTGAAAGAAGATTTTTACAAGATCGCAGCTTCTTTCAGTCTCACTTCATGATACAGGTGTTCAAGGGTGTGTGTGAGCGAGCAAATCGTGCAAAGAACATTCAACTGTTTCCCAACACGTCTCAAATAGCTAATTTAGTACTATTGAGACATGAAGCACTCGATATAGATGTTCATGTCACTGAACGATTACTAAAGGGTCATTTGGCAATAGCATGCAGCATATGGAGTCTAGAGGTTAAAGCAATATCATGCAGCAAAGCAAATTTGACCATCAATTACAATGGTGGATGGTGCAAAAATCTTTTGATGATTAGCAGTTAGCCGCTCGAATATGTATCAATGAATTCGAAAGTCGTTGTTTTAAAGATAAGATGAATATTTACTATTGGAGCTAATAAGATCTTCAAGTTTGCTGTTTAGTAGTGATGTAAAACAGCATATTAGTTGACCAAATATGCTACCTAAAAGTTCGTGGATTTCATAAAGATGATGAGATTGAAAGCCCCAGGCGCTCACCTCAGGCCTCAAAATTGTCTCACTGGAAATAATATACTAGTGTCCCACACTCCCACGCTCTTTTCCACAAACAGCCAAGTATGAAGTACTTTTCAGACATAAGACATAGAATTGGTCATAGCAAATAGTATATTAGAAAGATAAGTCATGAGATCAACTATCCTTTCTGTTGTGTACGATTTGGTAAGAGAAACTTCTCAAAATGAACCATGTAGCTAATGGCCAACTACTAACAACAGTCTTGGTCCTCTCCAGGACGTCAAATGAGTTTCCTTTTTCAATAACAAAGATTAACTTCAGTTTTGAAGACCATTATACACATTTAAGGCTCTTTAAACATGCCAAACTAGAATCTGAACTCTAAAACACTTGAAAATCCACGCAAACACTATTAACATATATACATAGATGACTATGTCTACGCAGGGATTATACTATCACTTCCACACAATTAACCCTTCCATTATGCAGGGACTGTATTATTGTATTGATACAGAATGGAATATGGATATTATATCAGAAATATTCTAGAATTAGGGTTAGGGTTACAAGCTCACTTCATGCACTATAATATTACGGTTATCTTATCGGTGATATCCAGGTCGATTATTCTTTGTTCTAGAATATTCATAATATAATATCCATCGTCTATCATGTACTGTACTATAATTTCTCATTGTAAAACCTATGTCTCTCTCATTCAAACCTAGGAAAAGGAAGGGGAGCAGCCAACAGGCAAGCACAACCAATGACAAAAAGTACAGATAAAAATAAAACAGGAAACGGAACAAAGCGCAAATTACCCATCAAAGCCAATACATTGAATCATGCGCAAGGAATTTGTCTTTGTTTAATCAATTTCTCCAGGTTCTCTGAAACCGTTGCAGTTAAAGTGCGATCTTCAAACACAAGCTCCGCACCAGACCTGCAAAACAATAACAAATCATTGTCGAAATTTTATATTTCACAGGTAGATAATAAACACTACTTCGGAGACCTTTTAATAGGTGAAAGAAATAAAAAAAATTTGCAAGTCATCCCATCATCCTTTCTTCGCTTTCCTCAAAAAGAGCAACACTACTTAAAATACGGGCACAATATGACCAAAGAAAAAAAAGTATTACTTCTTCCTTACTTTTGATCAAGCACCAGCTTTTGCACTTCTTTGATCGCACAGCTAGCCGCGTAAAGTGATATCTTTCCAACCTGGGGGAACAACACCGAAACAAATGAGAAACATCCACCTCCAGTATGTTATAACCTTACTGATCATTACACAACAAAATCTAAAAACATGCAAGATTGAGCCCTTATAACTACCTCCACCATTTGAAGCTTTGTAGCATGATCATTTGGAAGACTGCGTATCTCTTCAGCCAATTTAAGTGACTGCTCTAAGCTTTCTGGAGATAAAAAATCAAGACCTAGCTGAACTGTGGACTGCATGGTCATCCATATAAAATCAGAGCCATACATACAGAAATTGACCGTGAATGTCATAAAGAACCAGGATCAGGAACTCAAACAAGCGGGTCTAAGAAGACTTAAACGAACTCACCTGAAGATATCTTACTTGGAACGGACATCCAGCAGGTATAAAGACTGCTTGGCCTAAGTACTGTTTAAATGACCATGGTTCAACCCCTAGCAAAAAAAAAAAGTTATTACCCAATGGAATCTTAAAATATCAAATAAAAATAAAAAATAATTATTAAGAGGGAAAAGAAGTTTTACACAAAGGCCAATTATAACAACCAAGTAAACAAAACAATAAACAAGTATGACATGTCACCTCAGAAAAATCCTTTCTATTTTATACCTATAGAACCTCCTTAATAACTACTCCCTCCGTCCCAGCTCAAACACCCCATATTCCATTTCGGGACGTCTCACCTCAAACACCCCATCTATTTTGGGACATATTTATCTCTCCTACTTTTATTAAATTATTACATTCTCTCTCACATTATCTCTCCTACTTTTATTAATCCTCACATTCTCTCTCCTCCTTCTTCCTAATATTACCCCACTCAACATACTATATCAATTTTTCTTATTCCACTACAAAAAAGGCTTGGGGTGTTTGAGCTGGGACGGAGGGAGTAGAGAATTACAACTCCTCTGAAGCTAGGAGCAACAAGTTGAGGGCCAAGGATAGAGGGGAAAGGGAGTGAAATTAAAGGCACAAATCACACAGATGGACCGATACAAAAAGAAAGCATATGAGATATGTCATGTCAGGGTCACAGCAACAGAAAACCTAAAACTAAAAATGACAGCCCAATAAGGTGGCAGAAACTTTTACATTCATAACCCAGTAAGTTGACGGACAAGATTACAATTATAACCCCAGTAAAATGCCAAAAGTGTTCATTGAATGTATAACATTTCACACAATATGGATTTGCAAAGTGGAGAGCAAAAGGAAAACAAAAGGTGTGTTATGAGGATTGAGGGTGCCAATAGGACAGGCAACAGGTGAAAACCTAGCGTAAAGTGGAAGAGAATAGACCGCCAACTGGGTAAGACCTGATGTCACTAGTAGAAATTCCCAGTCATGCTTTACTTATCCAGACCCACAAAGAAGCTAGCCAGAAACTGAACAACGATCAAAGAAATCCAAATCAAACTTACCAAATTCTTCCTTGAGCTTCTTTTTATGGTGATCATTAAGATAAACCCGTTCCTCAAATATAGGGTTACCCTGAGATGTCAGTAATTGGATTAGCAAACAAGCATCCATAGATATTAAAATTCATGCAAACTAAATACTCACATAATTGCTTTGGGTACTATCAGACTCCCCAAATTCTTTCCAGTATGCTTCTAAATAGTCAGTTATTTTCGGGATCTCCTCTCGTCGAAAGACATCCCAAATGGCCCCTGGACGACTACCCGAAGAGATAACTCCCCTCTCCATGCTTTCCTGTTCAAGGTCAATACTCTGGCAATCTATATCCTCCACTGGTTCACTTAGATTTATGTCTAAATTAGGTCTACACACTCGATGTTTATCGCCCTCATCAGACGGTAAGCTGGTTGAAGCTACTTCATTCAAGTCTCTGCAAGGAGCTACAGATAAAGGATGCAGCCCAGATTCGCCATCTTCTTTCTTCATCTTCTCAGTATTCTCCCGATGCAAGGCTTTAACTTTCATTTCACATGAATGCACTAATACATATACCTGAAGGCAGATATTAGATTATAGCTGTCAGAAAAAAAGAATCTCAAATACATAAGCCACTAGTGAAGAAAAAGAAGAGAGAAGCAAGCCCTAGCTTAGCAGAATCTTGTCGTGTTCTTCCCCTACTTCCAAAGTCTATCGGCAGAAACATAAGTCATGGTCAAACGGACAGACCCCTAGTCTGTAATATATTTGAGATGGTCTACTTAAGCAGGCTTTCAAGACGATAATTAGCATTAAGAGTGGTCAGGCATTTATGTAATAGGATAGAATGACTCAGCATGAAACAATTCCTTCATGTTATAGTTTATGAATAATGATACAAGCTCCTTTGATATATTTGGTGCAGAAGAAAGAAAGGATGGGCAAATGGGCAATTATAGGGCAAATCTCTAGCAGCAAATCTAACACAATTGTATACTGCAATGTGCTGCCTCGACATTTTTCAACAACAGTCACAAGCAGGCATGGCCTGCTGTTGGAGTTTAGTGTTGTAAATTAAATCAAAGATCAGTTAGATATATGATCGTACTATATATGATAGTTCAAGTATGCAGGGTGTAGCATTAGGTTACAAAAAGAATCCTTTACCTAGGAGATAAGAAATCGCAATCGCTTCAATTCCCTAGAATGTGGGTCTCAAAAACCCAATGTAGTAGGTTCAAACCCTACAGAGCATGAAAACTCCTACTTGTTAGGTCGAATTAGACTAAATTAACCTTTTTTTCCCCTTTTGAAGGGATAGACTAAAATAACTTGACTTACATGTGAGTTCGAAACTTCGAACATAATAAACCAGCAGGTTTACGCGATCTATACCAAACTCTGTTACTAGCCAAAACAGAAACTAAGATCACCAAACTTTTAGACAGATCCATTAATAATTAAGCTTTTTTTATTAGAAAATTATCCAACTGGGAAAGATAAGACTCAGGAACAGATTTAAACATGAAATCTCATAGGAGCCACTAAAAGAAATCCACTTTTAGTTCCATGGTGACAGCCGAAAAGCATACAGGGTCTCGAAGCAAAGGTCGCTAAACAACAGAATATGATCAGCTTTGGTGAACTAATTAAATGAAGGAAAAAGCTGTCGATCAAAGCCCAGCTAAAGCTCAACTCACAATTGCTTTTCATTTCCAATTTTAAATAACAACCAAAGACAAGGAAGAATAGAATCTTACCATATCACGCATTTTCAAATGGAGATTGGTCACAGAATCACCTCTTCCTAACTCCTCTTCCAGTCCATATGAGATTAATATTTTGGGCCCAACATCATTTTGCAAGGAATAGTGAGGCAGCTTTGCAGCAACATTTAGAAGCCCAAACTTCGAATGAATAAATTCAAGAAATGGCACTTTACTAATAAATTCAGGCCTTTGGTACAAAAAGAACTCTTCAGAAGCACTTGGGGATGGCCAGTCCTTCAACTTCAACAGCTGAGGCAAACCATTTTCATGCATGCGCCCCTCTGAGTATCCTTTCATGAACTCCCCAAGTTCAATATCAACCTACCATCACATGGGAAGCACAGTCAACACTTGAACTTTTACCATCCTTAATATCACTAGTTAACTCCCCCCTCCCCCCTCCCCACCACACACATCACAAAGCAAGGTTTAATTTCTAGCATATTTGGCATAAAAAATATAAAATTACTAGTTAATGATCCCCTCCCCCTCTACCTGAAGTACATGTACACAAATGCAGGGGAAAAAACAGGTTTCACCTTTTCTTCCAAAAATAAAGATGAGAAATAAAGATGGACTTATCAATACATATCAGCTTCATTTCATAAATATCTCGAGTGTCCGACACTAAGAGATATTACCACTCTTTCAAAATCAAGAGGCAAACTCCTGAATCAATCAATTTAGTAAGCCTTAAGCATATAAGACAGTGCACATTTGGCAATGGTTTTGGAATAAGAAAAAAAAAACATTTCCAAAAGACATGCCAATGATGGCAGAATGGCACTATAACCAAGATCAATTTCACCACATCGGTGGGTGAAATTACCAGACTTGGATTATCGGAACCTGACATGGTGGACTTATGAGATATGTGGCACGGAAGTGTTGATCGTCCATGAACCACAATGTCACACATTTAACTCATATATCTTTCACTCCATTGAACAAATACTGTCGTACAAGTTTAGTGAATAAATTGGAAAGAGCATGGCTGATTTTCATATGCTAATGGCCAGTAGAATCTGGAAAACATACCTCAGACCAATCCAAACAGTTAACAGCCTTCACGATTTTACCCGCATCATTCATCCTCTCATCATTAGTCTCACAAATTTCTCTCCATATGACCATGGGGTCCCAACTCGTGCTTGATGAAACATTGCAGACCTCTTTGACAATGACTGGTTTGCCTTTAGCCCAATGCTTTCTGAAGTAAACAACCCCATCCCTTTTAAGTTCTTGAGCTGATGGACAATACAAGAAATTGTCATCACTTTCTACACGATACGCACATTCAAGGAGCCCAGAGTCTGACCCTGACAAAGTACTGGTGTCGTCAGCCTTGCAACCAAAAACCATCTCCTCCAAGTTTTTTACAAGTTTTGCAACCCAGTTCATTTTGAAGATTCTCTGAAGAGTCATATAAGGGCAACCGCACCCACCATGTTCTCTGGGAAGGCATGGTACACTTCCATCTTCATTGGCTCTCCAGCCCGGATACTTTGAATTTAACAAAAGCCTATGCTTGGACAAATTTTCTTGCTTATTTGGACCATCCACAGACTGTTCCCTCTCGGAAATATGATTGTCCACCATACCATCTTCTGCATCAGCCCGAGTTGTTTCACGGAGATCGTTGCAGCAGTTAAGACAAAGATCATAAGAGCAGCTTGAACAATGTCGATGATAGTCAACAATAGGTACTCTGCAGCAATCGCTGACACAGAACCCTCTCAGTTAATTGCGGATAATAACATCTCACAAAGAAGAACAAATAACTAATAAATGGAAAAATTTTAACTAAAGTTTACTTTACTAAGAAGTTCAAGCTGGCAACAACAGTAAGCTAGTTTCTCAAGCAAATTATTAGTATCTTAATCCATGCAAACAAAATAGAGACATCATAGGTACCAGCACATTTGCTCGTCGGCATTCAGTTTTGTCCTCTCGAGATCAACTCCAACTCCTGATTCATGCATAACAAGAATACATTACATAAGCGTAGGCAATCAATGATGTTTCAAAAAGACAGCAAAAAATGTGAGATCTTAAGCTTACCACGGAGCCTTTTCTCTAATTCTATTTCAGTACACTGTTGCTGGTGAATGCGCTTCACTATGGGGAGCACTGAAGATAACAAGCAATACAGGTATTGCAACTTGTGCAGAGCAGGTATCTCTTTTATTCTTCCCTGGAAAGCCAACCAAAAAGGATTGTTTTTGCCGTCAAAAACAAAATATCAGAATCAATTCTTAACTATATGTCAGAAAACACAGAGCAACATCATAGATGGCCCCTAATTCTTGGTTTTACCTTTATTAAATTATCTACCCTGGAGCAAACTTTGCAGTTACAAGAGCCACGGCATGCAGGGCACATTCTTTGGATTTCTTCCAAAGGGATGTTTGTATACCTGACACATAAAGCATTACGAGTTATGCACTAGCACCATCCAAAACTATAAGATTACCAAAAGGATAAAGTAACTGATCTCACCATGTACTAATGCAGCTACCACAGTAGCCTCTCCTCTCACACTTAAGGCACCAAATAACTGAGGCTTTGTCGCTCCTTCGGCACTGATGGCAAATTAGTCCACCAGTGTCACTAGAAGAATCAGTTGTCGCATCAGAAAGATCCTAAAAGGCAACATCAAACTTTTTTTAATCCCAAGGAGAAATGGTATAGCGGCTCAACACATAATGCATAATGAACATGATAGATGACTCATAATAACCCATCCCAGTTGTGTGCCCAAGATCATTCAATCCATTCAACAAGAAGCAATTCACTGACTATTTTCAGTTCACTTCCTTTCTCAGATGGGGGCATAGTAACCATTGCAGGCAATTTGTGATTTCCCGTATGCATGCTTATCCATATGCCAGGAAAGCAGATTAGAGTAACTTAAAAAGGCAGAGCACATCCAATGTGGAACCTGATTCAGTCCTCTTTACGGAAGAGACGAGTAAAATAAACTAATAGAAAGAAATAGTTTCATTGAAGTGTATAGAAACCCAGAGAAGACGAGAAGCTGTTTAGCAAAGAATTTACAACTATTTTACGATTGATCTGGAGGAAGGTAACATCGTAACAGGTATCACCTTAAAAAAAACCCGCAACCTTAGCCAATAATGAAGCTATAATACCCTCCCCAAACATGATCTGAATATATACAAGGATTTCATTTCACCCACAATCAAAGACAATGAAACTTATTATGAATAAGTAATTGTTAGAGTCAATGGAAAACCACATACTGAAACAATACAGAGGGCATGAGCCTATATATTATCCAGCTAAGGTCATGTTTGCAACTTATCATTAACTTTTAGACCACCATAAATGCTAAAAAGTAAGGTTTTAGACGAGTCCACTACAACCCTAACAAGATTGATACCAACATCTAAAACTTCTTTATACAATAAACTGGTCAAGGGAGGGGGGGGGGGGTTGACCACTAACACCCTTAAACGCTATTTGTTCACATTAATCACGTACATACAAGCAATACAGGAGAGAAAAATAAGGGTAAACTAAGTACCTCACTCGTCGCTGTGACACCATTCTCATTGCTCTTCTGCAACTCGTTTCTCGCTGATTCAACTGTTTGTGGAGGAGAAACCCTAACAGACATCTCCCTCTCATCCAAATTACCAGAATCAGTTCTCACATCATCCTCCAAGTTCAAGTCATTCAACGGAGACCGTCCTAACATATTATTCAACAACGGAAAAGTTTCCGGGGAATTAAGAACTTGAACCTTTGGCACTCTATCCGTAGACATCTTAACAACTAACTCCGGCTCATCAACATCCATATGAGCCATATCCATATGATCATCACTCTTACTCTCCATAAAAATAGGAGATTCCCCATCAGGCTTCCTCTTAGCTTTCTTCTGACTAGCTCTTAACGCGGAATTAGCCGCCCTCTTCTTCGCCTGAATGTAATGCTTCTCGCACACGGTTTTATCCGGCATAGACATCGCCGTACACCTCCATTGTTTACCATCCGACCTCTTACACCGTAAATCATCCGGTATCCCACCGTGATCATCACCATTAACAACAACAACACCAACACCGGCGCGCGAATTATCCATAATTATACTCAATTTACTCAATCAAATTCAATCACATTGCCAAGCATACCCTAAATTCAAAACATTTTCATAATGTCAAGCTCCATATATCACTAAACACATTACTACTGCTAATAAATAATAATTCCACTAAATTTTCAAACTTTTCCTCTTCCAATATTCCAAATTAACTAATCTTCATGAATAAGTTTCCAATTAACAGTAAATTAAGTTCAACTTTGTTCAGTACAATGCTGAAATTCAATAAAAATTGGCAACAAAATAATCAAATTAACGATCAAAATTAGTTCAATTAATCAGAAAAACTTACGAAATCGCATTGCGGAAGTGAATTGAGCTTCAACTGTAGAAAAATTAGGGCTTGCGATTGGAAAATTTGGGGGAAAAACTGGTAAATTGAAGAAAAATTGGGAGGTGAAATGAACGGCCGGTGAACAAAAAAAAAAGTAGAAATTTCGATCTTAAAAATTAGGGTTTTTAGAAGGTGAGAAAGAGGGCTTTTTTAAAGAAAGTTGAAGTGAAAGAGGAGAGAGAAAGAAGGGAGTGAAGGAGAAGAAAGAAAGGAGTCACAGTCGTGGAGACTCGAGATGGTGGAGGGAGGAAACACTGGTTGAGTGTTTCAGAAGACTCCCAAAGTCGTCGTTACTTTTTTTACTTTTTTTTTTCTCTTTTTTTTTTAGACAAATTTAATAAAAATAACCCAACGTTTTCAACATCTCGTCACAATAAAAATAACCTAAAGTCGTCGTTACGTTTTCGAGTTCAATAGAAATAATTCAACGTTTAACATATCGCCACAATAATGTCTCGGGATTCAGCGGAGTGGAATATTTTGTCTATACAGAAAACGGGGGGAAACTAATTTACCACTGCAAACTAATAAGTAACATCTATCCCAAATCAAAATTTCTAGCTCACATTATAAGTTTTAGTGGAGAAAAATTGTAGCAGTGACAAATTAAACCATTAATTTTGATGAGGTATGTAGTGATCTTGGTAATCTCATATTCTCACTTATGTAGGTCATCCATATACTCTGTACAAGAGACATAACAGTAGAAAGAAATTTATAACTTCATTCACATGCATCATATCCTTTCGATCAAAACCAAACCCAATGTCGAGCTTTTGTGGGTATGTTTATGTGATTTCTAACACACACTATCACTACATCAATGTTTCTTCTACAATGGTGATTGTCATGATTGCGAATTAATTCATTTTTCTGGTGCATAGGCATATATAGACCACGAGATGAATGTATTTCGGATGTCGGAGATTTCAATTTTGACCAGTGTTGGGATATTATTATAACACTATGTGAAACGTTGGTTTATTTCTATTAAAGTGTAAAGGTTGGGTTATTCTTAAAAGACACTACAAACGTGGGGTTATTGTTAAAAGTATTTAGGGTATTGAATAATCGTAGTTGTTGTTATTATTGATCTTGGGGAGAATCCCTATATATATCGTTACAATCATTTGTACCGTAAGCCGGAGATCTACTCCTATTATTCCGCATCCATAATACTATTCCTACCATAGTATAGATATTCCCTAGTCATATCCCTAATACAATATAGGAATACTTCCTTAATCCTCTCAATCCTCTAACACCAGTTTTCATGGGTTTGAAAATTACAATAATTGTGTAAAATAAAAAAATAGTATCCATAGTAGCTTGATCAACTCGCAATCCCTTGTCCATCCTCGTTCAGCATCACTCGGTTTGATGGTACCGAAAAACCAAAATTGTTTGTTTGTACGGTTTACTAGACACCGAAAAACCACGTAGTTTGTTTGTCACGGTTTGATGGACACCGTAAAACCAAATCCGTATGGTTTAGTGGACACCGAAAAACCAAATTTGTAATTCAGTTTTAATGGAACTGAAGAAACCAACCATTAATTCGGTTTGATGGTACCGTAAAACCAAATTTGTTTGTTTGTTAAGAGTCGAAAATCGTACGACCAGATAGTAGTAGAAAGGCTGAACGTAATAGTACAAGGGACATTAGGTTTTCGTAGAGTTAGGAACTTTGATTTGGGATTTTGGGTTGGGGACTAGGGTAGACTTACGTAGGATATGTATAAAAGTAAATTTGTAGCTAAAGCAAAAATAAGTACGTAAAGGGTAATTAAAAAGAAGTTTGATCATTAAGAAATCCCACCGGTGGGCGCCAAAGATTATCAGCCCACCGACAGGCAGCGGAAGCGATTTGCAGAGTCCTCTAGGAAAGAGGCTCTGATACCATGTTATAAACCAACTCAACCAAAATTTACATTATATTTGCCCCTTTTTTATATTTTAAAATACGGCAAATTCCCATGGTGCCCCCGAACTATGTCAAAATGCTCGTGGTGCCCCTCTGTTTGAAACTTGTGCACCGTGGTGCCCCCAAACTTTGCACCTATAGGCACGTGGTGCCCCTAAACCCTCTAATTCACTAACGCCGTTAACTTTCGGATGTTAAATGGTGATGTGACACATAATTAGTAAATTTAATTACATTTTTAATAATAACTAATGATTAAATGAAAAACATAAAAAAAAAAAAAAAAACCAATTTTTTTCTCTCTCCTCACCTCCCCCACCGCCCCACAGCCCCACCGCCGGCAACCCACACCACCTCCCTCCTTCCCCTAAAAGTCACCACTGGGCCGCATACGGCGGCGCGAGCCCAGTGGGGTGGCTCGTCGAGGTCGAAAACCGCCCTAAGAGGGCTGTTTTCGACCCCAGATCTGGTCACCCTTTTCATTTGGGTTGAAAACAGCCCTATTTGGGCGGTTTTTGACCTTGACGAGCCACCCCACTGGGCTCGCGCCGCCGTATGCGGCCCAGTGGTGACTTTTAGGGGAAGGAGGGAGGTGGTGTGGGTTGCCGGCGGTGGGGCTGTGGGGCGGTGGGGGAGGTGAGGAGAGAGAAAAAAATTGGTTTTTTTTTTATGTTTTTCATTTATCATTAGTTATTATTAAAAATGTAATTAAATTTACTAATTATGTGCCACATCACCATTTAACATCCGAAAGTTAACGGCATTAGTGAATTAGAGGGCTTAGGGGCACCACGTGCCTATATGTGCAAAGTTCGGGGGCACCACAGTGTACAAGTTTCAAACATAGGGGCACCACGAGCATTCTGACATAGTTTGGGGGCACCACGGGAATTTGCCGTTTAAAATAATTAAAGAAATTTCTTTGTTATCGGATTTTTTACTGAGAGTAGCGGAGTGGTGGACGGGAGATTTGTGCAAGGATCAGAATTAAAACTCGTTAAGAAGTTGCAAGGAAGATAGATACGGCTAATAAGTACACGTCCAACTACTATGGTTGGGCTGGGTAGCTATTGGTTATCATTTGGTGTCTTTGTGTCGAAAATAAAATTGAACAATTGATTAATTAGGATGAATAAAGTTGTCAATTATTAGAAGCTAAATTTGTAGTTGTTGTTATATATATGGAGTATGACTGTATAAGTATTCATCTAAATTGTTTAAAGCAATTCGTTTTGATTTAAAAAAATCCAGCTCCTACATATAGTCCCTCATCTGATAACGTATTAGTGGATTACTCGAGTTAAACTCAATTAACTTATTGTCGGACTCAAAACCTAGTAGAAAACCTATTGTTTTTAAAGATTTGAATTTTTGATCTAGAGCTCAATAATTTTAATTGATGTCATCAAACGCAAATCAAAGCATACTTTTTTTAGATAAGAAAACCCATCAAATTTTAATACATCATATGAAAGCAACAAGATCATATATAAGAGTAAATCATAAGGGTTACAACTTACAACATTGTTGATAATTTCAGCTAATTTGCAAATTAAAATGAAATGATGGTATATATCGATCACTTGTGAACGCGACGGGTGACCCAAAGGACGCTGACCTGGTTCAAAAAATGACAAACCGGTACACCAGGTTTGGCATTCAACGCAACTAGACCGGGGAACCGCGGGTCCCACTCTGAAGTGTCCTTATGACAAACAAGGGCGGCTTCCACCACGGACCCATCCCTCTGGCCCACAAGCTTGGCAGTGTAAGGGACGGTGCCAAGCCTGTTGTGGCAAAGGAATACCGCATAGGGGTATGACGCCTTGTGACATGTCACAACCGAGTTTTCTTCCCCTACACGCTTCAAGCTCACAAGTTTGAACCGCTGCTTGGGCGGTGGTGGGCTTGACATTGTCGTCGACAAGGAACGAAGTCGGTTTCCACCAAGGCTGGCCACCGTGAACTCAACCATATCCTCTAACGATGTTGCGCACGTGTTTTCATCCTTCCACGCGTTCTCACAAAACTCAATTGTGGCGTTGATGACTTGTGCTTCACGCGACGTCGGATTCACCGAAAATCGGTCGAGGATAGCCTCGAGGTTGGAGTGTAATGGGGCTGGGAATTCCCGTTGTACTACGCGACGGGAGAGGATACGTCCCTCTGGCAAGTGTTCAGGGAAACTTGGCTCAACTTCGATGCCAACTTTAAGATTCTTTTCGAGCAGAAAAAGTGATGATGCTTGAGTATCCAGCTTTTTATTCCCAGGTTTACATTGGACGATGTTTATGTCTGCTCCAGCAAGACTAGAGTTAAAGCTCGTAATAGTACCTGCACAAATAATATTCAAAATCTACCATGAATTTTGGAGAATGTTGTTTAAGGCTTTAGGCCGACATACTACTCACTCCATTCAAAACCAATTTTGTTATATATAGTATCAGTTTATGTACGTATTTATTAAGCTAGTATTTTAACTATGTTAGAAACTATGAAAATTTTCATATTTTGTGATAAATGGTAAATGATTTTGTGACAATAGTGATTTTTACCATAGTATAGAATACCTAGAGTACCACTATAACATAGTTAAATATATATGCACCTTAAATTGTGTGCCGGAATGAAAGGGTTAGCTAGGTTGATGGGATTTGAATGAAATAAAGCATTATATAACTACTAACATAATTACAAATAGAAAATGTATCAATTGAGAAGTGAGAAAATAGTTAGAAATGATAAATAATCTCAGTCATTATTGGACCGCACGCCCATCAATGGTCATGATTGCAAGCTGATTCCACTTAGCTAGTAACCCCCATAATTCTAATAACCTCACCAATTAAACACCTATCTAACTCCACTGTCGCCTCATCCATGTTCGGTTTCGCCGCTCCATCTTAGCAACCATCGACATTGGTCGATGTCGATGGTGGTTGTTGGCAAAGAAGGTGAGTCATTGTCGGAGTTTGACACTGATCGTTGGTAGTGGTTATTGGAGTTAAGTAGAGTTAGGTACTTAGATTAGTAAACTTAGGTGGAGTTATGACTTGCTGTAAGTTATGAGGAATTATTGGTGTTAATTGTTTTGGCTATTGAAGTTAAGCTCTGGAGTTAGATTGTTTAGCGACAGGAGAGTTTGGTGAAATCAATGCAATGGTTGAGATCACTTCTAAATTCTTACCATTTTGTCATTTCTCACTAGATAAGCCTCTGTAATAAAGATTAGATTAATGATAATTATATAGTTAAAGAATAGAGAGAAATTAGTAAGATACGTACGACCGGGGGAAGAGGGGTTCAAATAGTTTCGAATGGCGGCGGGCATTGGCGTCGCCGGCAACTCTCTAGCCCAGAATTCAGTCAGGTTGTTGTCATCTTTGTTGTTGGCTCCTTCAGAGTGACTTACCATTACTACAGCTATAACAAGGAAAAGGGCAAGTGATGTTTTCATGGTCGATCGCAGTTTCATATGTACGTATGAATTTTTGTATGTTTTGTTTGGGATGAATTGTATACACGTTTTTTTACGTATTTATAGAGAGAATAGCATGCATATGGATTTGTGGATTGATGACTACACCGTACTTGGATTGAGGCGGCCGGATGTTAACATGCATGCATGTGGATTTGTGGACATCAATAGCAATTGGATCTCCCTTATCTCCTCAGTATTCAGGGTATGGCCCAAGCTTGGTAGTAGGGTTTAAATGGGTTGACATGAGTCGTCTAAATGTCCGATCCGAGTCCGGTGGATTCTACACCGACTCAAAAATTTTAGCAGCTTGGGATTGGCTTGAACGTCGGTGAGTAAAAAAAATTGGCTTAAGATTTGACGGTGTTAGTCAAAGTTGTTCAAAGGGGCACCATATGCATGCACTAGTTTACTAATTATTGTAATTAAAGTTCATCGAACATATAACTCAAGGGCACAACGTTAAATTTGCCGTTAAAATATTAATTAAAGGTAAATTACGAGATATATGTAATAACGAGTTAATTACCACCAGAGTTTCACCGTGCACTAGCTAGATGATGGGTCATATTGGTCGAGACTCTGCTCAAACTCGGTTTGTTCGAATTCAAACTTGGGTTGTGACTTATTGTGAGCATGCACTGATGCAACTTCCACATAGTAGCCACTCCAGTCTTCTCTCACACTGAATTAAGGCACCAGATAACTGATGGCAAATCAGTCCACCAGTGTCACTTGAAGATCAGAATCAGTGCTCTCGGCTGCTCGCACGAGAAACATGACTCATAAAACTCCCACTTGTAAATATCAAATATGACCAAAGTTTATTCAACCCGTCCAACAAATAAGGGACCCATGAATTGGCCATAGTAGCCAACTAGCCAACTAGCCATAAGAGGCAATTAGTGATTTCAAGATCCGTGCATGCATCTGTGCACAAGGCTATGGGAATTTGTGGACCGTCGTCAATTGAACATTCCCTAATGACACAAAGTATATATATTCCTGTGACTCTGGTCTAAAGTACGTACGTAGCCGAGTCACTCACCACCTCTCTCTCTTTTCGATACTACGAAATCACTTATTTGCGTTATTTCGTCACAATAAAATAAAAGTGTCAACGAAATACTTCTTATTAGATTAGAGGAGACGAAATTGTCGATTTTGAGATTTTGTTACAACATTTTGAACGAAATATATGAGTACTTTATTTTAATATTTCAGTCTGAACCTAAAGGTACTTGAGTCAAACCTACACGGATTGGAATATTAATTGGAAAATGGGGCCTGTTTGATATCGTTTTCTATTTTCAGTTTTCATTTTTGTTGAAAATCAAAGTCCCGTTTTTGAAAACCAGAAAAAGTGGTTTTCAGTTTTCAGTTGTCAGTTTTTATACGACTATTATAGAAACATACAATTTAAATTAATTTTTGCAACTTATTTAACTAAATTTTTCACGCAAAACAACCAAAAACTGAAAACGGCAGTGATACCGAACCAGTAGTTTTTGTTTTTATTTCCAATTTTCTAGTCATAATTGGGTCAATTGCTTATCGAGTTGAATGATGATATACTCCGTATATCAAAATGGGTATGGACCACGCCAGTTATTATCATAGTTACAACAGATCAGCCCATCTACATTTTGAAAGGACCAGCCCAGTTATTATTGCTAAAACGAAAATGAACAAGCCCATCATTCATTGGACAATAAACATTAGACAAAAACAAGTTCGATTTGGCATTAATCAGTTTGTAATTAATATCGCAGGACATGATTACATCTTAAGACTAGTTTAAAACCCGTGCGTTGCACGACTAAACTATTATATCGTTAGAGTTTAGACGTATGTAATGATTTTCATATTTTATTAAATTAAAACTGTAGTATTATCCTTATCTTTATTGCCTCCCGTAGTCACTCCGGTTTACAACTGCAAGAGGCGGCATTAGGTGGGTATGGGGCACAAATTAGGGCGGAAGCTGGTATATGGTGTAGTCCAACGAAAAAAAAGATCATATTAGGCGTGGTTGGACAAAATGATTATATTAGGTGTGGTATGACCAAATTTTACTTTTAATGGGTGTGGTTCGACCAAAAATACTAAATTATACTCCGTATTAACTAATTAAATATTTGTAAGTTAAGATGTCTAGTTTTCTCATTAATACTGTAAATCGCTTACGGAGTATTACTTTATCTTTACATAATATTTTGTTTTTAAAAATTTTTATGCATTTTTTTTAAAAAAATCTCAATCTTGACGTTAAATCTCACCAAAATTCACACTTAATTTTTCAAAAAAAATGGCTGAATGCATCTTATACGTTATACTGAAATACATTTCGACATGAACTTGATGGTACATGTATCATAATATTCTCATATACGTAACCCAAGTTATAATTGATCATCTTATGTTTCATGTAATTAACTTTATGTTAAAGTTTAACAAATATTGGACTCTCTCTAGTGCATTTTTTTTCATTTCTAGTGTGTTGTGGGAATTTCTTAATTTATAGACGCGCCTTATGCATTTGTCAAAAACTTTTTTTTTTAACATTTTTCACTAAAGTACTGAACTTGTCAATATATCTCAACCAAATTCATACTTCACTAAACTTTTCAAAAATATGTGTAAATTGATCTTATATTGAAGTACATTTCGACTCGAATTTAATGATACATGTATTGTAATATTTTGGTATACGTAGCCCAAGTTATAACAAATTATATATGTTTCATGTAGATAATTTTATGTGAGAGTTTTACAATAATTGGACTCTCTCTGTGCATTTCTTCATTTCTAATGCGTTGTGGGAATTTCTTGATTCATAGACGACGCACCGTATGCATTCGTAAAAAAAACCTTCCACGTAACTTTTCAAAAACATATGTAAATGTCCTGATATACACATTTTAAGAAACTTACTTAAAATCTTCCGATGTCATAAAAAAAGTCATGAAAAAAGGGGCTGCTTCTCCCACAAGCTAAACAACTCCATTGTTTAGATTGATCATGGCTAAGCAAAAGAAACGAGGTCGACCCAAAAAAATATAGATATAGAATCAGAGCATGAAGATCTTTCTAATGGTACTGGTTTGATAGCAAATGGAGTAGGTTCGAACAACGACCCACTTGAACCTGTAAGCTCGTCTCCAATGGCGAATCTGCTTGGCGATCATCTGGAATCCGCTTTCCGCCAATCTGGAATTCGATTAGATAGCCTGAAGAAAGGGGAGGCAATTAACACACATGAATCAGCTGCTAAAGAAGGTATACCTGTACCTCCTCCTTTTGTTAATCCTATTTTACCGAATAATAATTCTGGGAAGAAATGGACTGACATTGCTAGTGTTAAGACCAAATTGGGTATGGAATTGTTTTTTGATGAAACTTCCGCTAAAGCTGATGAGATTACTTTTACTGAGGATGATGTTTCTCTTGTCATGAAAATGTGGGAATTCACCCTTGTGGGCAATGTAATTGGGGGGAAACCTAAATTGGTTGAAGTTCAGGGGTTTGTGAATAAAGCCTGGAATCTCCTTGCTAAGCCAAAGGTTCAGTATTATAGGAAGGGGTGGTTCATGTTTCGTTTTGATTCACAGGAGGAAATGGATAGTATTCTCAAAGGTGGGCAGTGGAAAATTGGGGGCAAATCTCTGGTTCTCAAACGCTGGAACCCCCAATTCTCCCAAGAAATTGATAGAGTTTCAAATATTCCTGTGTGGGTTTTGTTCCCGGAGCTTGACCCATGCTATTGGTCTAAGGAAGCTCTAAGCAAATTAGCAAGCAAAATTGGTACTCCCATGTATGCGGACCACACTACAACTACTCAAGCTAGGTTAGGGTTTGCTAGGGTGATGATTAAGGTCAATGTATCTAAGGATCTACCTGAATACATAACCATCAACTCCCCCTTCTGTGGAAAAATTGTTCAAAAAGTTGAGTACGAGTGGGTGCCGTAGTATTGTCATGGTTGTGGAAAGTTGGGTCATCAAATCCAGAGCTGTAAGCTTAAGGAGCCTGTTAACAAGATGAAAACTGTTTATCAGGTTAAACCTGTGGCTGCAGCTGCTACTAAGGTGAATCCAATGGATGATCAGATGAAGCCTGTGGAAGAGGATGCTGTAAATGCTCTTGCTGAAGCTGGAAAATCTCCTGTAGAGTCTGACTCTCCAGGACAGAATCCAAACACTCCTCCTCCTCCTTCTGATCAAGTGGATGATCAGGGGTTTAGGATTGTGCTAAGCAGAACCCAAAGAAGGAATTCTAGGAAAGGTGCAAATGAGGAAATGACAGTGGGCAGAAAATATGCTCATATGCTAAACCTCGGCATTCCAAGCACTGTTTTAGACAATGCATTTGTTGAGCTGGCAAAAGTAGGTATGGGGGAGAAGGACAAACCTCCTGACACTCCAGTTGGATGAAAATTGCAACCTGGAATGTCAGGGGCCTAAACGAAGGCCTCAAGCAGCATGAGACTAAGAATCTCATGTTGTCTAATAGTATTGATATTATGGGTGTGTTGGAGACTAGAGTGAAGGAGAAGAATTTTGGGCATATTACTAGTAGGAACTTTGGAAGGTTTAGAGTGGAGAACAATTATAGTCAACACTATAATGGTAGGATTTGGATTTTGTGGAAGGAGGGAAATGTACGGGTTACTATTATGCAGAAGCATGCTCAGTTCATACACTGCAGGGTTGAGCATTTGACAGATCATTACACCTTTTATCTTACCATCATCTATGCCAGTAACTCTAGGCAAGATAGGTTAGATCTTTGGAGTCATCTGTCTTGGATATCCCAAGGTATGAATGATGCTTGGGTTGTACTGGGTGATTTCAACATTATTAGATCACCAGATGAGAGGATTACATCTCATGCTCCTAGCGCAGGGGGTATGGAGGAGTTTAATGATTGTATGATGTTTTGTAATTTGGAGGATATCAGAAGTCATGGTGGGGATTACACTTGGACAAATCATCAGGATGGTGTGGATAGGGTCTGGTCTAGGCTGGACAGGGCATTTATTAATCCTATTTGGTTAAGTAAATTTCCTGTTTCTTTTGCTGAGATTCTTACCCTTGGGGTATCGGATCACAGCCCCATCCTAGTGAATATTACTGAGCAAGCTAAAGTTTACAGATGCTTCAAGTATTTAAGCTGTTGGGAGGAGCATGGGAGTTTTCAGGATATTGTCCAAAGTGCTTGGAATATTGAGGTGAAAGGTACCCCGATGTTCAGGTTATTCGGAAAGCTTAAGAATGCCAAAAAAGCTCTTAAGTAGCTTAACAAGAACCACTATTCCAGTCTTACCCTTAGAGTAAATGCTTTTAAGGAGCAGCTGATGGAATGTCAATCTAAACTGCAGCATGATCCTATGTGCCCTATACTAATTGAGGAGGAAAATTCACTCAGGGAGAAGTACTGTAAATTGAAGAGGGCTGAGTTAAGTATGCTTGCTCAGAGGGCTAAGGTTACTCATCTCAATAAGGCATATTGTAGCTCTAGGTACTATTATTCCAAAATTGCTGAACGAATTCATCACAGCAATATTGGTGTAATAACTGATGAACATGGGGTTACCCACAAGGAGGAGGGTAGTATATGCAATGCTTTTGTTTCATACTACAAGAATCTGCTGGGTATGGAAATAGATGTCATTGACATTGCTGATTTTGATCTGCGAGGTGCTGCTTTAGATGATGATTTGAGAAGACTCCTTGATGCTCCCTTTGCCAATTATGATATTAAGAGGGCTCTGTTTAGGATTGACTCCAATAAAAGTCCTGGCATTGATGGATTCTCATCAGGTTTCTTCAAAGCCACGTGGGATATTGTTGGTCATGATTTCTGTGCTGCAATCCAAAATTTCTTGAAGTCAGGTAAGATGCTCAAACAGGCCAATACTACCCTGATTGCTCTAATTCCTAAGAAAGATAATGCTACCTCAGTGCTTGACTTCCGTCCCATCTCCTGCTGCACTACTATATATAAGACAATCAGCAAGCTTCTAGCTGAAAGGATGAAAGTGGTGCTGCCTGCAGTAATTGGTGAAGAGCAGGCTGCATTTACAAAGGGTAGGGACCTTTTTCAGAATGTTGCCCTATCTCAGGCCTTAGTTAAGGGCTACACTCAGAGTAACATTTCTCAGAGATGCATGATTAAAGTCGACATCAGAAAGGCTTTTGATACCTTAAATTGGGATTTCATTTGCAGAAGCCTTCACATTCTAAATTTTCCTCCTCAGTTCATAAGGTGGATTATGGCATGTGTCACATCTACTTGGTTTTCTCTTAAAATCAATGGAAATGTTAAGGGATTTTTTGAAGGTAAGAGTGGAGTTCGACAAGGAGATCCCATCTCTCCTTATTTGTTTGTTATTGGGATGGAAATTCTTTCAAGACTGCTCAGAAATCTTCCCAGGTTCCCGGGCTTCTCTTTCCACCCAAAATGTGCTAGGCTTAAGTTAATTCACCTGACTTTTGCTGACGATTTGATGATTTTTACAAGAGCTGATCTGCCTTCAGTAAATGCTGTTGTGTCCTGCCTTAATAATTTTGCCAAAATCTCTGGACTGCAAGCAAATCCAAACAAGACTGAGGTCTATTTTGGCGGTGTTAATGATGATTTAATATCCTTGATTTTGCAGGAGTCAGGATTTGCAGAGGGGAGTTTTCCTTTCAGGTATTTGGGTGTCCCACTAAATAAATCAAGGCTGGTTTCTAATATGTATGGCTCTTTTCTTTCAAAGATTAAGGCTAAAACAAAGCACTGGTCGAGCCAATATCTCTCATATGCTGGGAAATGCCTGCTTGTAAATTCTGTTGTCTTTGGGGTGCAAAGCTTCTGGAGTTGAAGTATTCTGCTTCCCAAACGTATTGCAAAGTCAATTAACAAGCTCTGCAAAGACTTTGTTTGGGGTATTGCTGATGGAAACAGGAGGATGATTTTTAAGAGCTGGTCTAGCTCCTGTGCCCCGAGAAATGAGGGTGGTTTTCATATCAAGGAGGTATTGGGGTGGAATAAAGCACTAATTGCAAAGTGGTTATGGTACTTGCAGGTTAACAAAGGAAGTATCTGGTGTATTTGGACTGAAAACTATGTGTTGAAAGGTAAATCAATTTGGGAGGTTGGTTCGAAATCTCACGACTCAGAATTATGGATAGTATTCTCAAAGTCAGAAACGAGATGCTTGTGGAAGCAGGGTCTATTGAAAAAGCAAGCAAGCTTCTGATTTCTTGGGGTGTTGGGGGCAAATTTCAGGTCAGCAAATCTTATGATTTTTTCAGACTCAGGCATAGAAAGAGTAAGAATCACAATGTAATCTGGGATGTAGTTAATGCTCCTAAGCACAGCTTTACAGCTTCTTTGGCAATACAGGGAGCTCTTTCTACCACTGATAATCTTATCAGGAGGGGCATCATCATTATAAATCGTTGCTGTCTCTGTAGGAAAGCTGCTGAAAGCCACCAGCATTTATTTTTCGAATGCTCTTTTGCTAGGGAAGTTTTGGATAATATCAAGGTTTGGCTTAGCATTGTTACTGATGCTACCAGCCTAAAGGGCATTGTAAAGTGGATAGGGAAAAATTCCAGAAGGAGAAATGGGAGGAGCAAGCTTATAAAATGTAGTTTTGTGGCTATGATTTATATGCTATGGTATGAAAGGAACTCAAGGCTTTTTAAGGATGTAGAGCACACTAAGGAGTGGTTGATTTTCCGAATTAAATACTTTGCTTGTATTAGAATCTATAGCTACCTAAAGGGGGTTGTAAACGAGGATATTCTAGACATCCTTAATGTATGATCTCTAGGGGATTGTTTTTTGTAAGCTTTATCGCTTTTTATTCCCAAATTTTGGATGAATAAAATGCTACTAATTTTGCTTGCAAAAAAAAAACATATGTAAATGGATCTTATATTGAAGTACATTTCGATACGAATTTATTGATACATGTATCGTAATTTTCTGATAGATGTAGCCCAAGTTATAACAAATTATACAAGTTTCATGTAGATGACTTTATGTGAGAGTTTTACATATATTGGATTCTCTCTGTGCATTTCTTCATTTCTAGTGCGTTGTAGGAATTTCTTGATTTATAGACGCGCCGTATGCATTTGTCAAAAGCCTCTTTTATATATAGGATTAGGTTCATATGAGAACCTTACTCCCCTAAGAACTATGAGAACCACTATTGACCATTAGATAATATATTGAATGGCTAGGATTGTCCTGATTTCTTTTCTATTTATTCCTTCTCCCTTCTTCACCCACCCCTACTTTCGCTCTCCTCCGACCCCCTTACTTGCTCCCACATCCCTCTGCCTCCGGCCACCACCAACCACCGGTCCACCGCCATCAACAACTTTCTATCACCTAAGCCACGGCAACGCCACCAAGTCGGGCCGCCGCGTGCCGCGTCACCAACAAGCCACTCCATCTCCATCTCCTTCAATCTCCACTATTTCCTCCTTTATGCAACTCCTCGTCTTCACCCATATGCTCCACTGCCGCCCTCGTCGTAACACGTCGCTCCATTTCGCACCTTGGAGATTAATCGCCGTCGCCCCTAATCGCCGCGATCGTCATCCATTTTTCGCACAAATTGTTGCTGATCAACAGAGCATGAGGCGGTGTCGTCGAAAACGAAGACCACAACTGTAGTACTCGGCTTGTTTTGGTGCTACTAATGGTGGTGGCGCCGATGTTGGTTGTGGGCGGCGCAAGGTGGCAGTGGTAGTTGCGGTGGGTTGGGCGGTGATTTATATTGTGAACTCTCAAATTGTGCATTCTTATTGATGTAAATGTTCATTCTCTCAAACCTAATTGTACAATCTAGAATCATTAAAGGTACATTCTATTTTACCATATTGTGCAATTAAAAGTCTCCGGTGGCTGGGATGGTGGTTGGTCATATAGAACACCAACACATAGAAAAAGGGCTGAAGAATGGATACGATACAAGGTAGGTTGACTTGCTGGCTGGGTTAGTTGCCTTTGTCTCATCTCCCCGGAGACTATAGGGTTTAAGGGCACTTCTACTAAGACTATTGAACAGCCGGCTATTGAAAGAAAAAGCTTGCATCTGCTCTCTTTATTATATAACCGGTCTCATCATCCTCCAAACCTAACGTGAGAGTTTCCTATCATAAGGCTTTCTATCTATAGAACTCCAGTCTGATGAGCAGCTCTAATGAGGTCAGAGTGATAAGTCCATGATAATGAAATTGGTGGCTGAAGTAAGACAAACAGTAACCCAGTTGCCACCACCATCAATAAGCACCTCTTGGCAAACTGCAGATATCAAGAGAAGTAAAAGCCATTCTTGGACAAAAAGAGATGCAGGGTAGAACATTCCTTCGGGCTTAGATTAGGGGACATCTCAACGGTCCCACTTGACGAAGGAGAAGGACGGGGGCCGCTAGGTCAGAAAAGCGAGAACTCAAAAATCTCCCCAAGTAGGATTCGAACCTACGACCAATCAGACGTTTCCAATACCGACAGCAGCCCCCGCTGAAGCACGGGAGCTAGCAATCCGGACCGTATTGAAAAGGTTCCTAAGACACAACATAGAAAAGTGGCTCGGGATGCCCGTTCAGATCCGGGAGAGGCCCCGGCCTATTCCCCGCGGCTCCCCCTGGGGCCAACTAGGCTTCTTTGCGCAATTGAACCAATAGTTAACCCACGCCCGAATCCCGTCTCAATCATCACTTGTCAGGACTCTTCGGAGTAAGTTCCTTGGCTTGGACAGGACATTTAGTTCATGTCGCTATTCCCGGAGCCAGGGGGAGTACGTTCGATGGAAGAATTTTTTATACGTATTATCACATCCTCCAGGATTAAGCCCCCTTTTTCTTCGTTAGCATCTAAAGAGAGAGACCCGCCTGCGTGAGCAACCCGACGGTGATCAACGAGTGAAGCCGATTAAAGACCATGGGATAAAGGCTCTAAGTCCTTTTTTCTCGCTAGATGGGGCCTTCCTCTGCACGGGATTCGATTCACAAAAAGCCATTTTTCGGGTCAGGTGCTTTTACATCTCAGACTGCGCATGGAGGCCAAGTGCTACCCCAGAAACCAGGATCCGTCCTTTATAATATGATTTTACGCCACCAAGAAGGTACGCAACCCTTGATGAATGGGGCCGGTGGACATATATTTGTAGGTTGAGTAGAGTCTTATCAACCAACCTAATGGATCGAACTCATCCTTGGCTGCTACGAAACATATCGGCCTTACGTTGCGAAAAGAACGTTCTGTTCTGAGTTGGAGGCAAGAAGCGGTTGAACTAATGGCCTTGAACGAACCGGCCTGAACTGAAAAGGAAGAGTTTGATTGGGAGGCCTAACGAGTGACAATGGTTCACAGCCCGACTGCTAATTCAAGTTACCTTTCAAAACAAACAAGATTCCGCATCTACTTATTTCGGGATGAAGACATGTCGGTAAGAAAGGGCAAAGAAGATCTGCATTTTTCTGGCAAGATCGAAGTTTTTTTCTAACAAGCTCCCTTCGTCACCCTCACCCGTCATCGTAGCGGAGAAAGGTCCAGCAACCAAAACCATAAAAGAATCAGATGTTGCATTGGTTGCGAATATTGATCCAGTTGATTCATAGGATTCGGATCTTGAGACTGATGCTTCGGCGAATGAAACGGCTTATGCGTATGCAGAAGGATCGGGATCTCTTGTTTCGGGAGAACCTGGAGCCGTTGGTTCGATAGAAGCTGGATGATATGTTAGTTCGAGAGAAACGATATGTTGGATAAATCTCCTCGTGCTCTGCCATAAGAACTTGGAGTCTGTATCATGGCCAATCCTTTTCCAGTAACCATTCAGAGTGGGAGTTCGGATCTATGGTCAAAGGAGGGAGTCTATTAGCAGAGCTTCGAGAATCGGGTTCTTGCCTTTCGTTTTGACTCGAGCATTTTCTCTCCCTCTCCCTACCACCAAGACCGGAGTTTCACTCATGTTAGCTAAATCAGATCTCTTAATTAAACTAGATGAGGAAAGAGAAGCCGTAAGCTAAAACCCGAAAGGGGATTTGAGCTGTTGTACTACTTGACTGGTAAGAACAAGCTTCCGTAAGAATTGGAAGACTCTTGTATGTACGATATAACCCTCTCTTTCGCTACTGGTGGACTGTTGCACAGAAAGGCCGAGAGAAGCAACGTTTTTAGCGCGCTTTGGCAAGCGCTGAAACAAGTTCGACTGCCAAGCGTTTGTTTGCAAGAGGCCTATTGGGGTAAGAAAAAATAAAATATTGTGGGGTTCCGGGCAATCGACCCACCTGCCCTTTGAATGTACTCGTACTGGACAGGGTTAAATATACCCTACCGGCCCCTGCTTAAAGCTCTCAACCCCGCCCGGATATGTTCTAGGATCTGCCTCACAAATATGCTCTTTGAGCTTTGAAACCGTCTTCTTTGTGGCCGTTTGATTGAATAGTTATGTGGTCAGGTGAAGGGGAAAGATTAGCAGCTTCTTCTATAAAGCCGGTCATTAGAAGGAAAAACCGCCATAAAAAGATTCCTCGTGTATCATCTGTAGCAAAACTATGAACGGGAGCTAGCAATCCGGACTCGCCGCTACAATTGGCGGAAATTCATTGGCGCTGCATCTATCCCAATTAATTTGTCGCTTTTTCTTAGCCGGGAGGGAGAGGTTTGAAGCTAGATGATGGAACCTTATCGAACCCTAACTTTGAGTTCTGACCTGCAAAGTGAGCTCCGAAAACTGCTAACCTATGACCAAAAAGCGAAAAATTAGGCACAGTAACTGATAGAGTGGAAGGTGGGGAGTTCAGAAAAAGAAGAGAGCCCAAGACGAAGGCTTCGCTTAGGAAAAAGCGTACCGAAAGATCAAACTTTCGCACAACCCCGTTTTAACGGTTTAGGCTGCTCCCATTTCGCTCGCCGCTACTACGGGAATCGCTTTTGCTTTCTTTTCCTCAGGCTAGTAAGATGTTTCAGTTCGCCAGGTTGTCTCTTGCCTGCCCATGGATTCAGCAGCAATTCGAAAGGTTGACCTATTCGGGAATCTCCGGATCTATGCTTATTTTCAACTCCCCGAAGCATTTCGTCGATTACTACGCCCTTCCTCGTCTCTGTTGGCGGCGGAGAAAGACTCGGCATTCAGCCGAGCCGCCCTTGGTTCAATCCTTTCGTTCTAGGTAGTCCCTTTATCAGTTCTCGTCCTCCTCTTCTGTAACTAAAGCAGCCAGCTAAGGAGCCTTGACCAGGATATGGTGATATTCAAAGTTGGGAAATGCTTATGTCTGCAGTCTTTCTTTCGATTGAATAAGATGATTCCAAGCCAAACTGTCCCCTCACCCCAAGTGAAATGCTATTGGAAATGCCCTTCCACAAGCGTACTCTGTAGCTACTACTTAGTACCTCCTTGTTGTCTAAGTCTCCCATTCTGCTTTCGTACTTTCCTCTGCTTTGCTTCTTCATGGGGCTTAGTCGTAGAGAGATATAAAAAAAACACTCACTTCCAGTTGGACTGACTCGCCATATCTGGTTTCTTTATATAATCCCTTATTTTTTGATCTTCTTGTAGACCTTCAGAATAGTTTTTTGCCCTTTCGCCTCGCCGGTTCTGAAAATCCCCTTGAGTATTCAAGATTGAGTTTGTGTTCATGTTGGCGATTTCCGATGTGATTTCGGCCTCACGTAGCTCGCCTTCCTACGAGTTCCCTTACCGACCTAGTGACACACCAACCACACCCCTTCCCTTTCTCCGATCATAAAGCCTTGTGATCTCTTTATTTGTCTTTAATCTTCCCTAAATAAATAAGTAAAGGTCTGACCACTTTCTTTGATCGGAATACGAATGAAATCAAAAAGGCCATCATTAGGGCAAATAATGCAATAGCCCAAAAGTGCCATGCCATGCATTTCTTGGAAAAAATCCAAGTAAACAAAAGAAAACCACCAAAACTGGAGGCTTGACGGAGTTAAGCTGTCTAGAGGGAATCATTTGATAGCAATCAAGAATGCCTCAACTGGATAAATTGACTTATTTCACACAACTCTTCTGGTCAGTTGCGATGGGACGGATGCGACTTCCCTCAGTTGGTTTGGGTGGCATAGCCCGTTGCGGAAGTCCCCCCCCCCAAATGATGGGGATTTTTTAGAAAGAATCAGGGAAGTTGAATGGGATCTCAGGCAATGGGGGGTCAATTCGAAGTTTTTTTGGTGGAATACCAAGTGCGAAGGTTATCCATTTAGATTGATGTCTAGTGGTACTTTCTGTAGCGAAGCTGCCATTCAAAGCATTCTTTATGGGGCTTACAGGAAGACCTCCTAACCCCTCTTAATCTCAGAGAAGTCTGAATGTTATAACACCCTATTTGCTGGAGCAAGAAGACGAGTAGAAAGAATAATGGGAATGCCAACCAGGCTTATCGGAGAGAACAAGGGAATACCGGACCATATCTGCTTTTGCGCCATGACAATTTCACTCGAATTACGAGGACCTACACATATTAGTACAGTATACCGGGGTCCCCGGCCAGAACCACACGTGCAAACAAAACAATCTTGAACAGGCTGCACTGGTTCTTTTTCGGCTAAAGCGCCTTATTTCTATGTTTTTTAGTAGGAAAGTCTAGGTTGACTCCCAGCTCCATCTCGGCCGTGGTGCCAAACGACTCCGTCGATAAGAGCTCTTGGGAGTCATCAGCCTGTTATCCCCGGCGTACCTTTGATCCGTTGAGCGAGAGCCCTTCCACACGGGACTCCTGGATCACTATGGCCGACTTTCGTCTCTGTTCGACTTAGTGAAGCGTGAGCGGAGAAGAAAACGCCAAATGGCTTGGTCACTCTATCCACTTTGGCTGGGCTCGTCTGTCTCTCTTTCGCTCTTTCTGGGAGCTAGTGAAATGGAAGCAGCAAAACTTTTTCTCAAGGGAATGAGTTAACCTCTGGCCTCCAAAGGGTACCGCGACGAGACTTCATTGTTCTTTTGGGAGATGATCGTATTCATCGCTCTTGTGGCAAAGCCGATTGCTAAAAAACTTTATTTCCTAAGACATAGGCAGCGAGCCCCTACTAGGACCGGTGGTTGTGGCTCGACTGGATGGCAAGGGTAGACTTTCCTTCCTCCGTACAGTACGGCGCGCTCCCGTCCCCCCGGTGGCACGGTATGCCCCCGTTGATCTGTGGGAGTTGGGGTGTTTGCTGGGTGTCGGAGTTGGGGAGTGAGGAGGAGAGAGAAATTGTGATTGAGTTTGTTTTATTCTAGGGGTCTAATCTTGACCCTTCATTCTTGTAATCCTATGGTACATAGGAGTTCTCATGGTTCTCTTGGTAATGGGTGTTCTCATGAGAACTGGACCCTTTATATATATATACTAGATGGTGAGCCCGTGCTTCGCACGGAACACTTTTTGATATTATTTTTTTTATTAAATAGCTAATCTCAAAATAAATAAATTATGATAACTGATTGAATGCTGGTTTGTTAGGATATCATCTAATCTTACTAAATCACTTACCCGAGTATTACTTTATCTTCAGATAACACTTTGTTTTTTAACATTTTTCAAAAGTATGTGTAAATTGAAGTTTTAAACTTGTCGACATATCTCAACCAAAACCATACTTAACTTTTCAAAAGTATGTGTAAATGGGTCTTATATTGACATACATTTCGACACGAACTTAATTATACATATATCGTGATATTCTGATACACGTAGCCCAAGTTATAATAGTTTTTATCATATTTCATGTTTGATAACTTTATTACAGTACATAAGAGTTTTACAAATATTGGACTCTATATGTGCATTTTTTGTAATGTTTTATACTTGAAGTGAGAGTTTAGCAAATCTTGGACTCTCTCTGATCTCTCTGCATTTCTTTACGGAATCACTTACGCGAGTGACATATCTCAACCAAGATCATATATACTTGACTTTTCAAAAGTGCATGTAAATGGATTTTATATTGAAGTACGTTTACACGAACCTAATGACACATGTAACGTAATATTCTGATATACGTAGCCCAAGTTGTAACAATTTATATTATGCATGTTTCATGTTAACTTGATTACATAAGAGTTTTACAAAATTTGGACTATTTGTGTGCATTTTTTAATGTTTAATGTGGATTATTTTAATACATAATGTGACAGTTTAACAAATGATGAACTCTCTCTGTGCATTTCTTGACCTCTAGACACCCTTAGTGTGCTCCAAATTATTCGTTTTTAGATATATATATTAGATTGATTAAGGATAATCAATTACAAACCCTACTAATATGCAAATTAACATAATAATAAATTATAAAAAAATAAACCGATCACTTGTGGGTCGGGTGACCCAGAGGACACTAACCCGGTTCAGAAAGTGGCAGACCGGGGTACCATGGTTGGCATTGAGGGCTCGACCCACCGGATAACCCCCTGCTTTTGAGAGAACACCTCCACCAGCCCCGGGAAGAGAGGGTCACACTCCGATGTGTCCTTGTGACACACTAGAGCGGCCTCCACCTCGGACCCGTCCCGCTGGCCCACAAGGGTGGCCATGTAAGGGACGATATTGTGCCTCTTATGGCGCATGTACACCGCTTAGGGGTACCCCGGCCTTGTGACACGTCACGGTCGAGTCTTCCTCCCCTACGCGGTTCAGACTCGTAAGTCTGAACCATTGCTTGGCCGGAGGTGATGCGGTGGGCATCGTGGTAGACAAAGCGCGAAGCCGGTTCCCGCCGAGACTCGCCACGGCGAACTTCACCATATCTTCCAGGCTGGTGGCGTACGTGTTGTCGTCCCGCCATGCGTACTCGCAAATGTCCACCGTTGCGGTGATGACGTGTGCTCACGCGAGGCCGGCACCACCGAGAAGTGGCGGAGGATGGCCAGCAGGTTGGACCTTGTAGCCGCGGGGAATTCGCGGCGGGCTACAAGGCGGCGGAGAATGCGCCCCTCCGGGACGTTGGCGGGGAAGTCAACCTCGACTTGCGCGCCAACTTGAAGCTTTTTCTCGAGGAGGAAAAGTGATGATGATTGATTATAATCATATTCACCTTTTACACCAATGCACTTGAAGATATTGATATCTTCGATCAACGAAGAGTTGAAACTCTTCATGCTTGTGCCGGTGGGGGAAGAAGTAGTGGCGGCAGCGTCATTCAAGTAATTTTGAATGGCCGCTGGCATTGGCGTGGCCGGGAATGTTTTTGCCTAGAAGGCATTGGTGGTGATGGTGGTGTTGGTGATGGAGGTGGCTTCAGAGTGAAGCATCATAATTATGACCAGGACGAGGAGAAGGGCAAATGATGTTTTCATCATGGTTGAATTGGAATTGTTGGAGTAATTAATAAATTAGTTTTTTTTTAAGTTTGTACTAGTGAGTTGTTTGCTTGTGTTTGGTTGAGCACTATAGTACTAGATTGTACTAGTGAGGATGCGCCCCTCCGGGACGTTGGAGGGGAAGTCGACCCCGCTTGCGCGCCAACGTGAAGTTTTGTTTCGAGGAGGAAAAGTGATGATGATTGATTATAATCATCATCAGCTTTTATAATGATACATTTGAAGATGTTTATATCTTTGATTGTGCCTGATTGTAGCGGTGGTGGAAGAAGTGGCGCATTTTGAATGGTCGATGACGTTTTTCCCCACAAGGTAATGGTGAGTGGTGATGGAGGTGAATATTATTCAATAATTACACAAACATAAATGACATGTATTGTACATAGACTACAAATGTATTGCACATATACTGCACATCTATTGTACGTATATAAAGTTTGAGTCAATATACTAATCAAACCAAGTGGGTAAAAACAAAAACTTTATAGTATTTCGATGATCTTAAGCTGCGACGATGTGTCACAAGAACACGTTGGAGTGCCACCCACACTTTCCCGGCTGGTCATGTTGAACGTCACGCCTAGTACTCTGGTTTACCGCTTTTTAAATCGGGTTAGTTGCCCCATTTAACGTCACCTCTATTTTCTAGTCCGTACGTAGACTCTTGTATCATTATTAATTCATATCTCAACTCACTTACTAGTGAAATTTTATGACCGATTAATTGATGATTATGAAGTATTATTTGTAAAGTAAAATACAGAGTATGTATATACGATCAATTAAAAAATAAATTAGCTTTATTAGTACATACTCCCTCTAATTTAAAGAGATTTTTCTTTTTCCGTTTACAATGCATAATAAAGTATGTACTTATATTTGGAACAAGTGAATGATTCATTTAGTCTAAAAATATCTCCCAACATGGCACCTCAAAACAAAGAGAAAGAGAGTATATATATGCATCCATGATCAGTTGACTAAATAAAGTCAAGCATTTAGCGCGTTAAGTGAAGATGTGACTCGTGAGTTCGTGACTGTCCCCAACCACAGCCGGAAATTGGTATTGCAATAGCAACTTTTCCAGCAGTGAAACTTAAAAACATGAGATTAGAAACTAAACAATGCTACAATCTGATAACAAAATAGAAGTGTTACATAGATGAGCAGTAATAACTGATAAGGGCCATGTGAGAATATAAAATAGGGGCGAATTTAGCATTGCAAAGCTGTCATGGTGTTTTTCTGATAATCGGCCGATCAAATTGATGTATTTGCCTCCGTTTTGAGTATCAATATGTTTGACCTTGGGAAGTGCGACTTAAAACTTGATAACAAGAACACTGAACAGTGAACACTATAACACCGATCGCAATTAAACAGGTTGCTACAAAACACATTGCATGTTTGCAAGTTGCGATAATTATGTGTGGATGATTTGCGTTTGATGTCTTAAATGTTGCCATGATGGAAGGTAATCACACACATAGATACCCTAGGCGTACTCTTCTTATTTGCAAGGTCGGACACGCACCCTTCGGAAAGTTTCTTTATCGTCAAATAGAAAGAGTATCGATTGACAAATGTTTGTAATTATAGTCATAATTCTTACCATAATAACTTTGATTGATTAGATTTTTCCTTGAAGGTACTTCTAAAATGATGTTATAGCTTCATCTACATCCAAGTATTCAACTCTGTAACATCATATTACGACATACACGAAAAAGTTACTCAGTTTAACCACTAATCATCATTGTACTTTTTTTGGTGGTGACAATCAATGTAATTATACATACGAAGATTCTACTCTACGAGTGTTGAAGTAACTCGATCAAGTTGATATTGCATTGCATGTCTATTAAAACGTTGATAGCATGACCCAAATACAAATAGAAGCACAGGCTCCACCACAAGTCCGATATACAAATTCACATTATGAAGCATGCAACATTAATAAGTGGAATTGAACTACAATAAGATAAGAGCACCAAATCCCGTCTTTCATAGTCACAACCAGATTTCAAAGAGCTAGTGATGATAAAACTCATCAAGTAGGTGTTAAGATTAATCAAAATTGCGAAAGAATCCCGTTTTTAACCTTTGCTGACGACACCAAAGGCCACCAAAGGTAGTTGTCAAACCATTAGGACTATTCTTGAAAGCTTTTGCCAAATGACGGGACAACAAGTGAACTATAGTAAATCTACCTTCCAATGTACAAAAAATGTATCAAGAGGAGATAGAGAAGTCTTTCGTGGTATATTAGGGATGGCTGAATCTGTTTCTTTAGGCAAATATTTAGGTTGTCCAATTATTGATAGTCGAGTCACCAAAGAAACTTTCACGAGTGTCCTTAATACGTCGAGAAACCAATTGTCTAAGTGGAAAGCTAACTCTATTTCTCAAGCAGGCAGAACAACTCTATTCAAGCAAATCTTGCCTCCAAAGCAACATTTCAAATGCAAAGTTTCTTAATTCCAAGTACAATTCATAAAGATTTGGATAAAATTAACAGGGACTTTTTATGGAATAAAAATCCTTCTAATAAGTCTCCCAATCTAATTGGTTGGGACAAAGTTTGTGCTCCTAAAAGCATGGGAGGTCTTGGCCTTCGTAAAGCGGAAGCGGTGAACAAAGCTATGCAAATGAAACTCCTTTGGAAAGTTTTAACCGAGCATGAGAATATTTGGGTTAAAATAGTTAGGAAAAAATATTTAAAGAACTCCAATCTCTTTGACCATAAACCCCCTTGTAGTAGCTCTTGGCAATGGAAGAAGCTTATGTCATTGAGAGATATTTTCAAGAAAGGTCTGCGTTGGCAAGTTGGTAACGGTAAAGATATTAGATTTTGGACAGATAATTGGGTTTTTCAAAAATCGTTAAGTGAAATAGCCCTATACAGCGGTAATACGCACTCTCCTATTAATGTGAGTTGTTTTATTACAAATACTAATCAATGGGATTTAGCCAAAGTTAGTGAGATCCTTCCAAGCGTAGAAAGTATTTCTAATATTCATATTCCTTCTCACGATTTGAAAGATCAAGTCTTTTGGGGTATATCAACAAATGAATCTTTTTCTACTAAATCAGCAACTTGGCTAGCACAAGGTTTGTTTCATAACATAGAACCGAAATGCAGCTTTTATTGGATTTGGCATTTCGATATCCCAAACAAAATTAAAAATTTCTTGTGGAAAGCTTGCATGAATGGTTCGCCTACAAGGGATAGGCTAATACAAAGTCATGTCTCAGTTCCGGGCCATTGTGTACTTTGTAATCATCACTTGGAAGATTCGTATCATTTATTCTTTGAGTGCCCGATGGTACTTCAGGCGATTTCAAGACTTGATGTAAATTTCCTACACATCATCCAAAATAATAGTAGTAATATAAATCACTCATTTAGTCACAAAACTAGGCTTCAGAAAATAATCTTCATCTGGTGGAATCTTTGGTTTGTTAGAAATAGTCTCATTTTTAATAATGAACCTATGTCCATTGAGAAAATAGTTAGGTTAACTAATGGTGCCCTACAAGATTGGCTATTTCTAAGAAAGATGGATTTAAACAACCCAAATAAATCTAATATTCAATTAAACCTTACCAGTAAGTCTCCTGTGAGACCGTCTTACCCTGTGAGACGGGCCCAAAAGGTGAATAGCCCATCTTTAAATTAAGAGGAAAGATAAAAAAAAAAAATAGAAAAATAGAAAAATGCAGAAAAACGTGTAAAGCCACATACTCCGTACTAATGTACAACCACCATTTAATTAAAAAAAATAAAAAATAACGGAATCAACGCAAAATGGAGGAAACTGATGAAAGCCCTCCGTATTCATATGCACCAAATCTAGGGCAATACTGGAGGAAATCGACGAAACATAGGTATGATGTTTTTGTATACTAAATGCTAATAAATTTATGTTCTGCAGTGATTTGGGAATTTTTCTTTTGTTCGGATTTTCCCTAGATTTAGATTTTGTTGTTAGATGGGAATGGAAAGATGCATTGTACTGTTCTCGTAATCACCTGCAACTTTGGTGATCCATATATCGATTTTGATCATACTGAGTAATTGCATGGATATGGATTTGATGAAATTTTTGAGAACTGGAGGTTTTATATTGTAGACTTATGAGTTTGATTAGTCCCACTACTCGGCTTTATTGTATAGTTGATAGAACACAAATATGTGCAATTGCTTAAAACTTGTGGTCTTACATTGAACAAGGAAGGTTTTAGTTCCAGTACCTTTGATTTCTCTCGGTCACAACTCACGACTTATGCTTGTACATTGAGAACTAAGGGTTTTGATTTGAAAAGTTGAAGATACAAACTGGTAAAGGCCATTGATACCGATCCACTCCTACACCTAAGTTTAAGCTAACCCTTTTGTGTTATAAACACGGCTTTTTAAGTTGAAAACATTTCATTTTAAGTTTAAAGTGTGGTCTTATTGTCGTCATTGGGTTTATGCAAAACTAAACTCACGAACTTGTAAATCTATTTTGAAAACAACACATTTTAAGTAGAAAACTCCGAGTTATTAGTTAATAAAAAAGAGTTTACAATATCGATGCATATGTTAATGTGATGTATTCACAATCATGACTTTAAAGGTACGTATACTGCAACTTTCTGTTTTAATTCTAAAACCTCTTGTTTTAACTTTGGTGTTGAGTCAACTGACAACAATAGCTATAAGGGAATGAAAGACATGGTTCATATTAATCATTTAATCTTGATTAGGTTCATTTCCAATTCATTGGTATATCCCACTTTTTTCTTTAAAACTTCTTGTCTTAAGCTAAAAACTTTGGATTTAACCTGGTGGTTCTATGTTGTTGTGGTTTAAATGTCTTTTTCAATTGGGGTGTGCGTCTTAAACTGAAAACTCGTGTTTTTGAGCTGGAAACTTGGGATTTAAATTTGACTGTATGATTAAATGTCCGATCTAATCTCGCAAGTATAATCGAAGGATCATCAAGTCTGAGTTAATCATTGGCAAAGCACGTGATGTGAATGTTTTAGTTTGATGTAGATATAGTCTTCCATGCTCCAACCATCTGTTATGAACGGATCATGTTTGATAGTGTCATGTTAATAAATGGTAAGCCGATTAGCTCAAAAGGAAGAGCATGTGCAACGCATAAGGTGTGGGTTCAAGTCCCATGTCGGCTATGAAGTAACACTTACTCTAAACCTAAGAGGTGCTAAGCATCATTTATGCTCGACAAATTAAAATATCACGACGTATGCATCTGATTTTAAGCTTTTACTTTGTGACATACTTGGACAAGCATATACGAGTAGTTAATCTCAATATCTTCAAAGATGTAACATGCCTATATGGGAGTCGAACCCATACCAATCGCGTCGAGCACGATGCGCTCTACCAGTTGAGCTAATAGGCCGTAAGTAAAAAGAATTGCTAAGAACACCATACTAGAATCATAATTGACTCTAAAACCTCATGGTTTTAACATAAATGCCGAAGTTCTCAACTCTGAACAACAAAATGAACAATTGTTAAGCTAAAACTCAATGTCATTCTATACAAAGAAGTTCTCGATACCAAACTCAAAGCCATAGTTCTTCGATACCAAACTCAAAGCCATAGTTTTTAACATAAGAACAAAGGTTTAGAAATAAACTGACATTAGCAAAATAAAATCCATCCATTTGTTTTCCATCGAAGACCTTGACTTTTCCACTTTAAAGCATCAGTTACCATAGGGGATTGTAAACCAAATTGCACTTTTTAAATCCCCAAGCTTTTGACTTAAAACACTTAGGTCTAAAATTTCACAACGGTTTGCTAGTTCTTAAATAGCAGTATACCACTAAACTAGAACATTGCCTAAAATTTGATACTCAAAACTCCTCATTCTTAAATATGTCGAAAAGCAGTGTACAATCGAAATAAAAAACAACAAAGAGAAAATTAATCAGTACCCAATTACTGCGGACATATCTTTCGATTGAAAATAATATTTCAAGACCCAAACTTTTAAATAGAAGAGAGAATACCTCGAATCGTGTGGCTAGATTTCAGTTTTTCAATTTGGGGCTATTTAGCTTCCATAATTTCTACGTGAATTGAACACTTTCACCTGCCCAATTATTCCTCGCTCACGAACATTGGATCAGTTTCATTCCAGGAGAGTTAAGTTTCATGGTGGCTGGAAATATTTAGAGTGAGAAAATGAGCGGAGAAAACAGATTCTGGGAAGAAGAAGAGTTGCTTAGATTGAAAACGGCTGAAAACTGTGGGGTTTGTTTATTTTTATTTTTATTTTTGTAAAATCTGTTTTATTTTTTATTTTTCCGGCTAAATAAAATTTGGGCTATTGTATTATTGGGCCCGTCTCACACCATGAGACGGCCTCACGCAAGAATTTGTCAAACCTTACTGATCATAACTATAGTAAAAGTAATATTTATTGGATTAAGCCACCTCCAGGCTTTTATAAGTTAAATTTGATGGGTCAAGAGGCCGAATAGCAAATCCGCTTTAGGCTACGTGATTCGAGACTCTAATGATTTACCAACTCTTTTTGGGTCCAAAGCATGCGGCACTACAAGTATCCTTTTGTCAGAAACCTTAGCCTTCAGAGAAGGGATCAAAGCGGCTATATCCTTAGACATAAAAAATATCATAATCGAGGGTGATAATTTGTGTGTGATTAACAGCATTCGCCAATCTTAAATATTTCCTTGGGAAATTTCAAATCTTATAAAAGATATCTTAGTAGATATTTTTTTTCACAAAGTAGAGATTAATCACTGCTTTCGTAAGACTAATAAAGTCGCACTTTATGGCCAACTATGGGCATTCGTGCCATTCTCTTACGTGTTGGTTTGAGATTCCTTCTTATTCATCTCTTACCATGCTCATCCGAAAGGATGAATTGGGTTTGTCGTACGTTCGTGGATCAACCTAAGCTTCTTTAACTTTAAAAAAAAAAAAAAAAAAAAAAAGTCACAACCAGCACTAAGCAAATTAGGGAAAATAACCACCACTAACTTATAGTAACCATTATTATCACAACTCAAAAAAAAAAAAAAGTTAAAGTTAAAGTGCCTATAACCTTTTTTTTATGTATATATACTCTACATATGATATATACTCTACATATGATATATCATGCGTCCATACTATACCTATTTTTGGTAATGATATAATTATAAACATGGTGCTGAAAATATTTGCCAAAAAAGCGTAAAGGAAACGACCAATAATTTTACCATAGGTAGAGTATATCTAATACTATATATTAAAACCTGAAATCAAGTCTTTCCTACGACGACACTTGGCATACATTAATTGGATAGAACATAAAAATAGTATTAAAATACAATTATCGGTTAAGATATGGTAATAAATAATCATACATTAATTGGATAGAACATAAAAATAGCATTAAATACAATTATCGGTTAGAATATGGTATATTATTAGGTAATTTATGGAAATTAATCATGGTAATTTATTAGAGCAAAGATAAGGCAACATGTTTTTATAAAACATGTATACACAATATAAATATATATATAGCCCGGGCGTGGCACGGGCATGCAAACTAGTATACATAATTACGCGACACTATTATTTTGCACAAAAATTGTAGTTCACCATACTCAATCATTAATATCATACTTATTTCAAAAAGAAAAAAAAATCATAATATCATACACCCTCGTAAAATTCTAAGCAAAATCGGGCGTATGTCTAAGCCCGAAAAGGTCATGTGTTACACTGCAACATGTTGCTGTGTAATATGTCTTATACTTGTTGGTTTATTTGTTATTGCAACTGTAGCAACTATTCATATACTCAACCAAAAGGAACAACATGAGAGTAGTGATCAGACTAATAATTTGCACTGCAATAAGGTCGATTCTTTTGGTACGATTTCTATGACGATTTCTAACGACACTCGTGATATACGTTTTATGAATGCGGATTTCAACATAACCCTTGTCACCGATGGTATAAAAGGGGAACGTATAACGTCTTTGATCGTGCATGAGTTATCTCTACATTCTCGTGGGTATTTGTTGTCGTCCTCCAAATTGGATCAACCTCAGCAAGTAATTCAACACCACCCGGGAAATACGACGATGCAAATACATAATAGAGGATATCTTAGGAATATTGTATTAAGGAAGATAATAGGAATATTCTAGGTATAGAATATTCCGGATCTAGGTTTATGGAGTATTCTCCAAGAGATGTGTACTATAAATACACATGATTTATATCAATAATACACACACGAATTATTCCGCAATATTCATAGCATTAGTAATTCTATATGGTATCAGAGCTTGTTAAGGTATAAAACCAATTATTGAGCCTCAACCATCAGTCTAGACTTTTGGTTGAGATGGTTCTCTACATGGTATCAGAGCCTCATCAATCCTGAGGTCTCGAGTTCAAATCCTGGTAGCCCTCTCACCACTCAAGTGGACTCTCAAGCACATGGTATGGGTGGGCCTGTGCATTATCTCCACGCTTCAAGCCCAAAGGGCATTTGCGTGAGGGGGCGTGTTAAGGTATAAAACCAATTATTGAGCCTCAACCATCAGTCTAGACTTTTGGTTGAGATGGTTCTCTACAATACAAACTCGTGTGAATGCCACACATTTGAAAGATTTGATTATTGATGCAGTGTCGAAGGACTTGTCAGGTGAAGGCGAATTGGATTTGGAGTTTGTCGTAAATTTTACGGGTGATTATATATCGGGACTAGAAGGTCATGATTATCATAATCCGAGATCTGTTGTCAATGTCACTTGTAGTGGGTCAAAGGCCAAATTTGATGGTTCGGCAGTTACAGGCTTGGTTGGTCGTCCTATGCCATGCATATACGAGAGCCTTGACAAGCAATGCATTATGCATGCATAGATAACTAGTTAGGTTTATATTTGCATACTAGCTAGCTAGTTTCGAAGTCTGTGTGTTATGTACTTATGTGCACCTAATTCGTTCATTAATATAAATGACATGGAGTTGATCACGATAATTGATCGATTGTTTTATATGATTAAATCATGATTTTAATGTGATCGATCGAAAATTCGAAAGCATAGTGGCACAAAGATTCGTTTATAATGTTATCGGCAAACTTTGATTGTTCTTTGGTCCATAATAATAGTCCACAAGCTTAGCGACATCTATGTACATGATAACAATGTGATGGCACAAACGTACAACTGTACAAGTCGTTCACCAATCGACATTACTACGCACGGATGAATCTTATTCTATACACTTTGCTGTCCCAATATATAGTCTCTCTCGATCTATATATTTCCCTTAACCTAACTACACATCAATTATTTTTCATTCGTAGCATTATTTCTTTTACAAGGGTTGCCTTTGTTTGATAATTAGGATGAAGATACTACTAGCTTCCTGCTTTATCATGATGATGGTAAAATATATTCTTCAATTAATTGTTTCATCATGTTACCATTATTCATAGGGGCGAATCTAGCCGCAAAAGTTTTAGGGTGATCCTTTTATTACGAATTTAATTTTTTTTTTTTTCTTAGAACTTTTAGCAATATTTAGCCGTTTTCGAGAAAATTAGGGTAGCCGACCGGGGCTTCCATGCTACCCCATAAATTCACCCGGTTATTCAGTATTCACCATGCATGCATGAGTATATAGCATAATATAAATGTGTAGTTTGATACTGTTAGAATCATCCTAAACTATCCTCTAATGTTGGAGGATATGAGATCATGAGATATATTGTGAAGATTATGAGATCATATTATATTTGGCATAATCTTTGTAGTAGGAAATATTATATTCTCTATATTCTATACCTAGGTTGTACTGTATGTTCACACTAGGTTGTAACTATATAAGGGGACTTCCCCTAAACTATGAATGATAAGTCAGTATTCTATGAATCATTCCCCCTCTTCAGTATTCTACATGGTATCAGGCTAAGTCACAAACTAAAACCCTAAACACACATCTTTCGTGCTTCCGCTCTCCCGGCCGGAGATGATGCTTCCGTTCTACAGTCTAAACATCTCCGGCTAGGTTCCTTAATTTTTTTCATGTTTTAGGTTTTATTATTTCAACAGTTTCAATAACAAGTGCCAAAAACCCCAACCCATATATTGTAGGTTTTGGTCCTTAGGATTTTCGTTGTTTTGTTTTCTATCTAATCACCCTACTGTCAACCTATCACCTTCCGCCGTCATCACACTTCCGGATTTCGATGGTCATCAAGGCTGATCCCAACACCACACCAACAGCAGCCTATGTCGACCCACGTCGACTCTAATCAAGCACCCACGGATCGCCGACCGCACAGCCCACGACTTGCCGCCCAGCCCGCTTCGCCGCTCATGCCGCACATTGAGTAGTCCATGACACTCTGCCGCCTCTCAGCCGCCTAAGCCGCTGTTGCCGCCCCGTCGCTGCTGCCCGAGTCGTTTGCCGATGCCGGGGTTGCCCTTCTCACGGCTACAACCACTGTTTTTGTTATTTTATTCTCTTTTCATGCCTGTCCTATCAACCTACGGGGATAGTTGACTCTACAGACTTCCTACGGGGATAGTCAGTCGAGAGCCCACGGCCTCGCACCGAGTCTGTTTCGCATTTCCTTTTGTTTTTTATTTTCACAGTGGTCCGTGTTGCTCTGTTATGGTTGTGCCCCTTTGATCATGCCGTGCCATCACAATCTTGCATCCAGCCGAAACGTTCGTATAACTGCCGTTCCGACTGCGGGGGAGTGTTAGAGGATAGAATAGGAAGATTCTAGAGTCTAGGGTTAGGGTTATTCCGAGTCAGTTTGTATTATAAATACCAACTATGTTATCAATAATAATGAAGGAATTATTCAGTATTCAACAGATACTAACTCGATTTCGCATTAATCTTAGCTTTGACGGAATTTGATTCAGTCAATTAATTTTAGCCCTCCGCCCTGTACAGTCTTGCCTAGAGAAATTTTTTGATATGATCGTTCAATGTCAGCAGCTTGCTTATACTGAAGCCAACATTAATCAGGCAAAATCATATTGGACCTCTACGCTTCCTGCTACGCCAATGTCGTTCTCTATTCAACACTATATGTTGCCCGACGATGCCTCGTTCAACGGTATTACAAGCTACCCGTCTTTTCAATAATGATTATTAACTCATTAAATCATTTTGCGACTAAAGTTTGGTTATTATTGTATTTGTAGCTTCTGCCAAGTGGCGTTGGGGAGGTAATGGACCTATAAGCATCAACTTTAAGAAATGCAAACATTACCCACCAGGAAGTTATGAAACCAAAACCGAAACCGAAACCAAAACCGTTACGGCGTTAGCCTCACTGTTCATCTTAGAGAAGGAACTCCGTGAGGCCAACAAAGTTCATTACATTTACGACTTCCCAATTCATGAAGAAGTTGGGCAGAGTGGCAGCATCATGCTTAAGGGTGAGGGAGGTACGAAAATTTGGATTTTTAGCGTTACGCTCAAAGAACTTACCTGGCATATTGGACCGGTTCTCGGTCAGCCCAAAGTCTGTTGAAGCCCAAGTGATCAAAGACACGGTTCACATGTGTGAGTATGCATGGAGGGACGAGAACATTTGTGTCTCGTCCCTAGAGACCATGGTGAAATACGCCGTGTCAAGCCTAGGTGTACATAACAAAGCTCATCTCCGAGCCTTGTCAACGACCATGGTGGGCCTACCACCGTCCCCCAAACAATTGTTTCGCGTGGTAAGGCTGAAGCGCATTGGGGAGGAAAACTCGGCCGTAACGTGTCACAAGGCCGGGTACCCCTACGCCGTGTACACATGCCACAAGCGACGTGGCACCGTCCCGTACATGGCCACTCTTGTAGGGCAACGGGACGGGTTCAAGATGGAAGCTGCGACGGTGTGTCACATGGACACGTCGGAGTGGGACCCAGACTTTCCGGGGCTAGTCATGTTAAATGCCACGCCTGGTACCCCGGCTTGCCACTTTTTGAATCGGGTTAGCATTCTCTGGGTCGCCCCATTCAACGTCACCTCTATTCATAGTATGTATGTAGAGGTCATTGGATCATTATTCAACTCATTGTCCTAATTCGCGACTATAATTAATTGGTGATTATTATTGATATGCAGATATTGGCCACAACAAAAAGTTTCCTTAATTTTTTATCAACTAAAAGTATCTAAAGACTCATTAAAAAAAAAAAGTATCTAAAGACATTCATCCGCATCCATGATTATTTTACGACTCGTGAGTTCAAAAAAAAAAGAAACTCCAAAACTGGAAATCCAAGAACAACTTTTTTAAGGACTGAAATAAACCTCAATAATACAAGGATTATAAACTAAACAATGCTATAACAAACTAAAACAAATGTACTATTACATAGAGGAGCTGTAAATATCATGTGGTGACATAACATAGTCACGTAGGGGCGAATTTAACATCACTAAACGTCTAAATTCTCATCGCGTTCTTGCAGTGATCAGCCTATCAGATTGGTGTCGTTGCCTCCGCTTCGAGTATCAATATGCTTGACCTTGGGAAGCGCAACTAAAAACTTGACAACAAGAACACCAAACATTATAACAACGATCGCAATTAAGCAGGTTGCTACGAAACACGTTGCCTGTTTGCAAGTCGCCATGGATGCTACTAATTTAAATTTAGATAATTATTATGTATGAATGTTTGAATGTAATCACACATATATAGATATACGCTAGGCGGGAATTAGGATGGAGGACTTAAAAATTAGGAAAGAAAATTATGGAGTATACTATTTTTTTATTTGTAAGGTTGGACACCCTTTGGAAAGTTTCTTTACCGTAAAATAGAAAGAGTATCTATTGAAAAATGTTTGTAATTGTACTGAATTTTTTTACCAAAATATAGCTTTGATTGATTAGATTTTCCCTTGAAGGTTCTTCATTGATGTTACGTAGTTGGTTCGTTGATGTTATAGTTTCGTAGACATCCAACTACGTAACATCATGTTATGACATACACGGAAAAAGTTACGGGTAATTATACATACAAAGAATTTACTCTGCGAGTGTTGAAGTAACTCGACCAAGTTGATACTGCATGTCTATTAAAACGTTGATAGCATGACCCAAATACAAATAGAAGCACAGGCTCCACCACAAGTCTTATATACACATTCACATTATGAAGCATGCAACATTAATAAGTGGAATTGAACTACAATAAGATAAGAGCACCAAATCCCCTCTTTCATAGTCACAACAAGCACTAAGCAAATTAGGGAAAATAACCACCACTAACTTATAGTAACCATTATTATCACAACCCAAAAAAAAATAAAAAATAAATAAATAAATAAAGTTAAAGGCCCTATTATTCTTATTTATAAAGGGCACATACCCCTTATCTTTCACTCCCAAAGCATCATCATCTGCACAATTAAAAGGCAATTACCATACAGTTCTACAGAATCTAGCACTACTTTGGGTTATCTGGTTTTTGTAGAAATAAAATGTTGCGTACATTCACAGCATGGAGGCAGCACATACTCACCAAAAGGAAGAGCCCCAAGGTTGCTGATGAGACTATGTTTCGCGGTATCGACGCAGAGTTGCCTGTGTATGTTCATGAGATCAACCAAGGTAGACAGGGCAGGAGTGGATTTTTGGTCATCTATGCCATTTTCAGCATTCCGTTGTCGATTCTCTCCTGCTTTTCGCATAGACACGGGAATGCGGCTGACGGGATGTGGGTCACTGGTGACATGATGAGGACACCAGAGGTTGATCAGCTTATGGTGAGTGACAGCATGAGGTATGCAATTTTGATGTAGAAGCCAAATCCACCATTGTCGATTTGTCCTCGACTCCTCTGTCGTAGTAGTAGAAGTAATTAGTGACTGTGGTGGAACTTTTCTTGGTCAATTTGAAGAACTGTCACATATATGTAGCAGCTACTAGTCCATGCAGTCTCTGTACATACTAGCTGATGTTATAGAAATAAGTAGTTCTGATCTGATCAGTTGGTTTTTTGCTGTATTCCAGCTGAATTAAAGGAACTAAGAGTTAGAAATATCAGACTAATAGAGTTCTCCTGTCTGTGCTTTGCCTATTTCTATTAATTAATACTACCGCACAGGAAGCTTAATCTAAAAGCTAAAGCTATACAGTGTCTGGTCACACTCTAACAGGGGGGTGTCTGAGTCGCAATTCTTGTCGCAATTGCGAGAATGATCATTGCAGACTGGTAGTGGCCAAACTGGAGCCTACACAGTCTCAGACTGCGGTGGCAGTCATCTTAAACACTGCAGTGATACAACTACCCTCGATCATCCTGCAGCCTCAAACAAGTTTAAGGTAATTACGATCATGGTTCGAGGTCTGTGGTCGAAGAAAGAGGTTTCTGTTACACCTTATTATGCCTCCCAATCACATCATCAATACTACAATAACCTGTTTGTTACAGTTCATTCTTGAAAGATGCAGACCCCTGATATAAAAACTGGACATTCTTCTGAACTTCTGCAACTACTTTCATTGCACTAAAACTCCAAAGTCAAAAAAAAATATCTCTATGTCAATGCTCGTTTTGAAATTCAGTCCGCACCAAGCATTCATGTGGTGCAATTCTTACGAACAGTACGTCTGAGCAGACCACATTCATGATCAGACAAACAATAGTTCCATCATAGGAAATATACCAAGTACATCATAATTCACAAGTGATCAAGTTCACATAACGGTTTTTACATAACGCTTCATGTCAGCAGACCCCAAGTAACTTTGGGCCTACGGCTTTGATTTTTTCAGACAAATAGGAACTGCAAAATACAAAATATGCAAGGGAAACTACTAGATACCAAAAAGCCCAGAATTCAACCACCAAAGCACTTAACACAGAAAGTATTGGTAAAAATTACTTTAAGACCTTACTCCGCAAATGATATGAAAAAGCACCATGACAATACTTCATGACATGGGCCATCCAATACTCAAATTAACTGATTGTGTACCAAAGCAAAGATTCCATAAAAGCCTAAAGGCAGATTAAGATAAACCAAAATAGAAGCACAAGAAAGTGAATGCCATACTTTAACTAAGACATTAAGCTTCAATAATGGATTCTTACTCCACGTAGTACAATAACCGCTGCCAGGGCGTCGAAGATGAATGCTGCAGACATCCAGACTTTTAAAAAGCAGGTTCTTTCTTCCTTGCTTGGAGAATTTTGCACCGCGAAAAGTAGAAAGATACTTCTTCCACTTTGAGCTAGCAGAATTTCAGAGTCTTAGTAGATCAAGCAAGACATCGAAGGAATCAAACGAAAGATCCTGTACATATAAATAAGTGAACAATAATCAAAGATGGTCTAATTTAAGAATGTTCAAGAAAACGAAATTATTCTATTGCATCCCTCTTTAAGGGACACCATATATAACACTTCAAGTACTTTCGAAATAATATCTTCTGGCATGAATATATACTGAGCACGAATCTTTTCCTGCAAAAAGAACCACTGTATATGGTGTATACTAATACTTATCATTTCAAGAACATCACCCTCATCTGTTTTGAACAGATGCATCAAAGAGCATCTGGCTTACTATCGACAAAACTCCGTACACCATTAAAACAACTAAGTGTTAGAAGCTCACTGTGAGACTGTAACACTATTTACCCAAGGATTTAACTAAAAAGAGTATCATACCTGCAGCTATGTAAGAAACAGAAAAGATATGCAGAAATTAAGGGAACGAAAGGGCAACAGAGAGTTGCAAACTGGAAAAGCAACATGCAGATGCTGGTTCAGATCAGATGAAACGAGTCAGAACGTTAACATCTCATGTCTGGCCTGTAAGATTACTACATCTATATCAGCTAAGAAAAATGGGAGACAAAGAATATAGCCATAGACTGATGATGCATATCATGAAATTAATTTCTGATAGTTCAATAGGAAATTGCCACAGACTACAATCTACATCCTCTCCACTATTTTTCGGTTTCAAAGATGACAAAATGTTGAAATAAAAGAGTCAATTATGTTCTTTGTCCAAAGCATCTCAGGCAATTTTCATAGTTTGACATAATATAGCAACTTGCCAACTTCCCAATCAACAGTCTTCGACCACAGGTTGAGCATAAGAAAGTAGCAGGAGTTGACTTCCCTACACTAGCAGAATATAGTTCTCAGCACTCTGCATCACGACATCGACATCAACAGAAATACAATGTTTACTGAGAGGCGGTTGAATTTTGCCAAGATAGCGTCTAAGTGCTTGAATTACAGCACCATCGGCCTTTGTCCAGCGATCATCAGACGCCTGACGATGTCCACCAAACAGTTAAGGGAAGATGGAAAGAGAAGACATAGATACAAACAGCAATAAACTTAAGGTAGAGCCATTTGATAGGAACTTGGCAATAAACCACGCCCACTGGTTCAGAACATATATTTAACTAGTTCGATATCCACTATGAAGAGAACCTAAAAAAGGCTAAGGGGAAGGGGAAGGGGAAGGAAAGTGTCGCCTCAAGTTCACTCATTGGTGATTGATAGTACACCACCAATACCTATGTTTTTTTCCCTGGGGTTAAAACTACCAAAAAAACTACCAAGGTTGATGATTATGTCATCTTTGAGCCACAACATTAAAGTAAAAGCAGCTTTCTCAAGTACTCCTATCATTCAGACGATCTTCCTAGACAGTAACGTTGCCCTACATCAATAACAGTACATGACATGAAACAAGCGAGTTAAAAGCATTGCAGCATAAGTTTACACTCCTATTGTTTATAATTACACTCCTGATTGTGAAAGAAGCATTGGAAACCTGCTCTCACAGAGTCACAGGTATGTGAGAGTGTAAAAATAAAATCGGGGAGTGTAAAAACACTTGACTTTAAAGCACCAGGATTTACTTCAACAAGACACTGCTCAACAAGTTGTTTCACAAGGAAGTGATGAGATCTTTCTCATAAAGAGAAGATTAGTTTTCCTTGCCACTGTAAAGTTGGTTCAAAATAAAGATATTGGACTTTATTGTGCATAAATTGTCATTTTATGAAAAGCAAAAACTAAGCAAACAAAAGCAGACCTGATGGTACAATTCAAATAAAGCGTAAACTGACCAAACAAAAGCAAATGTGATAGTAATAAGCAAAGATTACTAATCAATTCGAGGTTCCATCCTAAACCACTATGAAAAATGTAAGGCAACTAAGGTACTTTTCAAGCTTTGTTCCTGTCTTTCCCTTTACAGACGATTTTCCAAATGCAAGACCTGATACACTTCTTTACTTCAAATTATTAGAAACAGGCTGAAGATGACAGATATATTAAACTAGATCATATCAGTATCAATTACAATAATAAGCCTTTAGGCTGATAGGGCATACTTCTTTCTTACTTAACATTGGAAGCTCTATTGAACAGGGGTTGAGGAGAACTAAAAGCCTATAACCCACTAAGAAAATAAACAAATCTAAGAAAAAACCTAAAGGAAACATGGAAGAATCTGCAAATATTTAGGTACAAATAGTCTTTTCACTTCCTTTGGAGCCAAAGAATCATTATTTTATTGGCTTCGGAATGTAGTGGACCAAATCAAAGTGGCATTGAGAGCCGCTTGGCTTCTTAGATTACTAAGTAGAGTTCGCCTTTTAGTTTCAGGGTAGATTGGAAACAAGCTCTCTCTCAGTTGCATATGTCAGATGCCCCTCGCACACTAAGTACGGGACCTTTCCAGAAGGCAATGGGAAAATGACAAAGACACACATATATAACTGGGACAAGAACAGAACAGTGTGTTTCTACAATAAAGAGATCACTCGGGAAAAAGTTGCTAAAAAAAAAAAAAAAAACGGGTCAGACAGCTCAAATTACATATCTAATCACCTGAATTATTGAATCTCATCTCCAATTACGAGTATATAACAAAAAATCTGAACTAAAACATCAGCTTCCTACCAAAAGCCCAAACATACAAGAAAACGGCAATTCCTGCTCCAAATACCTCCCAAATTTCAATGACATAAAATAGTTCCACGAGAATTCATCCACTCTGAACATAAATCAATGAGGGAAAAAAGGCCTGCATGAAGATTTGCTAGAGAAAACCTCTTCAAAGAGCAAAAGTCAGTGAGCCCATAAGTTGGTGCCATTGATCAGCATATGCATTGAAAGAACAGTCAACTTTCCTTAAGATATACTACACCATAACCACGCATTGGTTTTATCAAATTCGCTACGAGTACCTAAAGATTTCCATCGAACACATGAACTGAAATCCTAAAGAATATGGTTCTATTTCTGCTAAACCACCTTTCTATGGTAAAAGTTTTCAAATTTCACCTATGAACTGACATGTTCTGAGATAAAAACTTGAAAGCAAACTATTAGCCTCCTGCGAAAACTTGTATTAACAGGAATATTGGCTAAAATGGTAATCACTGAAATTCGATGATTATGTACAGGTGGAGAGTTTTTGTCCAGGCATAGAAAGGAGGATGAAATTTCTTTTTACGAATCATGAAAAGACCATCCTGGTTATTCCTTGGAAAAATTCGTCCATCTACTTTACTAGTGATAACTTGACAACAGCACCGAGTAACAAACAACACATGCACCCAGTTTATTAGCAAGATGACCAGATCCGAGAATGACACCTAAAGAGAGAAAAACTCCACATAATAAAATAAAGCAAAACAATTATCAAAATCAAGCATATCTTATAGAAATGTGTCATTTTTAAAGCAGACTATTGATACAAGCAGTGGAGTGGTTTATGACACTTATGACTCCGGAATAAAAGACCTTACAGTTTGCAGCAAGATGAACATGCAGCCAAGTTCATAAATCTTCGCCACATTTAGCAACTCAACATCTATGTCTGTTCTGCTGTGAAACATGCTGATCAGGCTCCACCATTCCAAATGTCAGGCTATTGATCCTCACCACTACCATTGAAATATGATGTGAAGCAACAAAGGTAATCTCCAGGGAAATCTGAACCAGGGACACAGTATTACGTTTGCACAACCGTACGATGAGGCTTAGGGGCATTGGGATTCCCGCGTTCATAAAATATTTGGAAAAGAGAAACTGCTTCTGAAGCCATTATTCCTCCAGTACACTTAAAACCAGTTGCAGGTAACTTAGAGCTGGTTTTATGTATTGAGAGAACTGATCCACACCCGCCAAATTTATCATTGGCACATCCATAGTACACTTCCTTAAATCCTAGATATGATAAGGCAGCAGCACACATTATGCAAGGCTCACAAGTAACATAAAGGACACACTCTGAAAATATTTTGGCTACATCAGATTGTGATAGTCCGTCTCTTTGCCATTGCTGTAGAAGGGCATCAATAGCCTCCATCTCCGCATGTCTAGTAGCATTTCGTGTCTCATTTGTACGATTACTCCCTGATGCAATGACCTTATCGTCCTTGACAATTACACAGCCAACTGGCACTTCAAGCCTCTGTAAAGCAAGCTTTGCTTCTTGTATCGCCAGCTCCATAAAGGTATGAGAACCACGAGAGCCTTCTGACTCACCCAAACTCATCTCGAACAATAGGCTACAAAATATATCCACCAACTCTAATTATATGGCACAGCACCAACCCAGGGAGCCTCTCTATTCAAAAGGAAAAATTATTGATCGAAACGCTTTCAACCTCTGCACGCCAAAAAAATAAATGTTATTACGTAAATCAAATTAACGGTCTACATTACGCTTGTTTGGCTAAGCTTGAAGGGATGTAATGTAATCACCATCACCACCCATTTAGCGTAAAAATGAGGAAGAGTCGGGGGGATTGGGTGTAATCATCATTCCAATGTAGTGAGATCTCCCTTAAACTTAGGTAATAGCCATTGTTCCACTAAAACCCATGTGATTGTCATTATAACCAACTACATCCTCCCCTTGTGAGCCCTCTTTCTCCCTCTCAAATTTCACATTGTTTGTACTAATTTCATTCCATATACATTGTAATGAGGATTACAACCAACCAAACATTACCTTAAATCCTATCTAGCTAGTCGGAAAAACTAACAGCTCGTCTATACAATGGGTATATGGGGTGGGTGGGAATAAGATAAATTCCCCAAATTCACAATTCCTATGCTGGTGTCTATTCCCAATATAATCCCCAAAAGACGATTACCTAGGGGAAACAGATACTAATGATAGGGAACGAATTCCCTACCCGATTCCCCGTCTCTAACTCCAACCTCAATTATCACCTCTAATCCCGCAATTCCCATCCCACTTACCAAACGACCCGTAAAAATGAGACCTTGGCTATAACACAATGCAATTCCCACTTTTGCATCTCAAAAATAAAACATTATAATTATGTGTTCACTCTCCAAATCGGACCTAATTGAGCATCGTAAATCCGCATTCCTCAGTAAATTTTCGGCAATTGACAGTAAAATCTACCAGTAATCATATAAATATGCATACTTTCAAATTATAAAGTCTTTCAACTAAAGTTAACTAAATTTGAACTTCAAAAAAAAACAATTAAAAAAAAAGACACGTGCCAAAGAAGCAAAGAGGCGTCACCTATAAGAGTCTGAGAGAGAGAGTTGCGGAAAATATGGTGGCGAGGATTTTGTCTAGAGTAATGTTGCCTGACATGGCTTGTAAATGCGGTGGGGCGGGGCGGCGTCGGCGAAGTCTGCGGCGGCGGGATAGAGGCCACCGGTGGAAGGCACGCCTTATTGAGTTGTTTCCGGTGGGAGATGGCCGGCGGCGGGGTGGTCGCCTTTACAGGAAAAGATGTTTTTATGTCGTGATAAGGAAGAGAAATTATGAAATCTGGAGAAGAAGTTTTCTCTTTTTTCTTTTTTCTTTTTTTTTTTTGCTGGTGAATAGTACCCGTGAATAGTTAACCGGGTATTCTTCTTGTATTTTTTTTTTAAAAAAAAAATTAAAACAGTAACCACCAATTTTTTCTTGTCAAAATAATTTTCCGAAAGGAATAAATTTCACAAAATCACTTTTCTATCATTCGAAATCTTTTTATAGAAGTCGCAAAACTCGGGTTATTAACGTGAAAGTGATGCAATGATAAAATGCGAGTCCAATGGTTAGTGAATTTCATTCTTAGACTCTAATTTATTCGTAGATATGTTGAGTCCTTGTAGTAAATAATCATTTAACGATTGTAAACTATATATCAATCACAAACCGATTGATTATAAAATTAACAAGGGCTAATTGTATGTGGTTAATAATTAACCATACATTGTAGATGATTGGGAATGATCGAACCATGGAAACAAATCTACAGGGCTATCACCTTCTTTGGCCAGGTCTTCCAACCTTTTCACAATTACAGTTCCCTACGCCCTAACGCGTAAGAAAGAGACATAAGTCGCTTGAAAGCAATTCTACTATCTTGACTCAATGAAAAACCTTTTCAACACCTTCAATGCTCTCAACTTTTCCCTCATGGCTTGTTTACTAAATAGATATGTATGCTCACTGGCCTTATCAAAATGCTCAATATTTTTTGTAGCACCACGATATTTATGAATTATGATTCATGCTAACTAGCTTTTGAACCCGTGAAATCACGGGTCCTATTTTTGTTTCATTTTAAACGAATAACCTATAAAAAAAGAAAAATTATTTGCTTGATAAAGTTTTTGAAAAATTCGAGTTTAAATCATTTTAAAATACATGATAAAGATTTTTGTTGGATGAATTTGTAAAAATTGAAACGTTTAGAGGTCCTTACGATATTGAAGACATAACACCAAAAACATTAAAGGTACAATATACTCATTAAATTCAAAATCCAAAATGTACATAGTTAACCAACAATTGTATAATTCGCTCATAACCACGACGATCATATTCCATGATACTAATTAAAATACAATATAGTTATATGAAACTACCACATCTAATTTATAAACCAATAGACAAAAGACATTCTCTTAATAGTTATATATTATTTAATAAAATGATTTCCAAATAAACACATATTTTAATGCTAATGACTTATATTAGAAGGAAGATTAAAGACCAATTGAAATTCTTATTGAAATCACGGGACAAATTTTGATTTATTTGGAGAATTGAGTTGAGTATATAATTTTTAAAATCTTTTTTTTTTCCGCATAGTATTATAAATCACAAACCAAATATTTTGATCTATATATATTTTTTAAAGAATGCCTTGCGCGGAATTTTTATTGTTTATCCTTGATATGTTGAATTTTTACAATGTTGAAAATTGAAAACCAAAAATAAATATCAAAATGAACTTGTGAATCACAAAGTCGAAATATATATTACAAAGACTATTGCATTTCATTATAGCAGTTGAAGTACAATAACTATTTGAAATATTAAAATAACAATAACAAATTGCCATCGATCGTAATTTGATAGTAAAATATACTTGTATACTTTAAAAGTAACACTACGATAGATACATACAACTAATATAGGCTCTAAGACATATGTAGACTATTGTATTTGAATACAACGTAAACCAAAAGAAGTGGAGGAAGTACGTATATATTATTTCCCTTAGCTAAGTTTTTCTGTTTATATACTACTTAAAATTAAGACGTTATCGATGCAATTGGCAAACCAAGAGCCAAGAGACACAATGTTTAATATCATTATTGAAAACCTTCCAATTGCCCACACTTTAATACAATCAATTAATATTTTCATTGAATATATGTCCATACAATTGCCCACAATTTAATAAAAAAAATGAAATAAAAAATTAAAAGAGCTAACCTAATGGCGACACATAAGTAATGACATGGCTTTTTTTCCTCGAAAACACCTTCATCAAGTGACACGTAGGCGTTGATGTTAGCATATTAAAGTAGTAGTATAGATTATTAACCAGTGTGAGACCGAGATGAAAAAGAAAATAGATGACATTCTCTTCCTTTCGATTTAGTCATCTAATTTAGCAACAGTTCTTATAACATGCTTATATTTTATCTTTAGAATAATTGTTGTCTTGATATTTGCACCAACAAAGCTCCATTACGAGACGTATGCAAAGACATGGATTGATAATTTTGGCCAAGGCAATGCTGTAAAGAATGAGCACACTAAATCAAGTATCTTGTTTTAGATCAAGACGAAAATAAAACACATATTGTAACAAGGTTGCTATTTAATTATATAAGTTGTATTATTATCACTAAAAATCAATAATAATTTACAAAAAGTTGGTGGGGAGCCGAGATACGATCTGAGCCCCCACACCCTTTGCTATTTATTGCACCAATTTTATCATTCACACATTCAACTCGAAAAGTACCATTGGAGACTTTTTATAACAGCTAGAGAGTAGTGGCCGTGCTAAACACATAATTGTTAACGACTACTTCTTCTCAACTAACATAGACCCTATTCGGCAACACATTAACAAGTAGAAAGTAGCATTTTGACGGGGTCAAACTCCTACTTTACTTGTTTGGCTAACATTTTGAAAGTAACATTTTAGGTAGTAGTTGACATTTTAGGTAGCATTTGAGAAATGTTTCCCAAAGTAACATTTTGAGTAAAAAAAGTAGCATTTCTATTTTATTTTTCTATGTACTAATATAATTTTGATAAACTCAACTGCTACTTCTACCGAACACAGCTAACAACTACCGCTACTTTTACAGCTAACAACTACCGCTACTGTCTGCTACGTGCTACTAAAATAGCTACATGCTACTCGAACAACTACCTACTACTCAAACAACTAGTGCAGCCGATCAGAACTATAGTAACATTCTAACACACAAGTATACTCAAACCGCTAATAGTTACCTCAACCGCTAAAAATAATCGGAACAGCTCTCTACGAGTCGTAAACTACCGATTCACCCTCATGGACAACGACATGTATCGTAATCTTAAAGAAACAACAAAAAAAAGGTAAAGAAATCAATTAAAACGTCACACATCCCTCTCAAAAAAACACCATTTGTAAATTGTAACCTCGTGTCTCCCCCCCCCCCCAACACTCATCTCCGCCCTAATTCCGCCACCAACCACCGCGATCACCGACAAACAACCACCGCAAAATCCAATTAATTTAATCAAATTAAATGGCAATGGCGAGGGCGGTTTCCGGGCTAGCTTACCCGGAGCGGTTCTACGCCGCCGCATCGTACGCCGGCTTCTCCTCCGGATCTCCCGACGCCGTCCTCTCCAAGTTCAACAACGAGGCGGCGCTCCTCCTCTTCGCTCTCTACCAACAGGTCCGCCTTCTAAATTCTCCGAACAAAAGATAAATTCCCGATTACGTTAACAATTGGAAGTGTTAGTTGATCCAATGTAATTCGGGTTGCATTTTGATCGAATTGTGCTTTAATTGGTGTAATTCGTGTGATTTGATTGATTTTGTTATCCGATCTGATTTAGGTGTGATTTTAATTTGAATGTATGAGTTGTTTTTGCTGGAATTCTAATTTAGGATAATTTTGCTTCGAATTACATTTTCGATTGATATGTTTTTTTTACGTTGGATGAGCATTGTAGAATGAATGCCGTGGTTTCGCTGCGTTTTCGTGGTGTTTTTGCGTCGGAATTGTGTTGTGGTGGACAATTGAGTGAGATGCCATCAAATTTTCAGTGAAATTGGGAGTGAAATTAGCTTTGGATAATATGGAGTATGTAATCTAGAGCCGAAAAACGTACGCCATTGGTGGTTGCGTGATCGGATCAGCTGCAATTGTTATCGAACGAGCATTGCTGTTGAAATTGGGCGGTTTTTAGTTTTAACCGCTTTTTTTTCTAAGAAACTATTTTGTTGAATGTGTGAGGAGTGGATGTAGCATATTAGCATGTTTTGTTGGTCTTTGATACTTGCTTGTGATGGTATGCGCGAGACTTGTTACACAATTGCGATATTTTTCTCAATGCAGGCAACGGTTGGACCGTGTACCAGTCCTAGACCTAGTGCATGGAAACCTGTTGAGGTTAGCAAATGGTCCAGGTTTGTTTTTAACTATAGCTTTTTTTTTATTAATGGTACGTCGTGTTGGATTGCATGTTAACATCCTATCGGAACAAATATGAATAGGCGACATATGTGTTGCAATGACTATGAGTGCGTCTCAATGTAGGTGTCTATTTATGACTCTGATGCTTTTGTTTTATTGCGCTTGACCTCTGCAGTGGACACGCCTTTTCATTACAAGCCTTCGTTTAGGATATTTAAGGATGAACATGTTGGAATAGGTTTGTGATAAAAAAAACACCTTCGGGAATGGATGAATTGAATGCACAAAACCAATTAGGCTTATATGTTTGTTTTGATTACAAGACTTACAGAACAAATGCGACGCTATATATTAGGCAGTAATCTTGCTACCTTAATATTTTTTGATTTTAGTATCATCTGACGAGGAGTAGATATTGTTAACTTTCGCAGTTACTAATTCTGTCCCGTCATGTAAGAGAATGGAATAGAAGCTGATTTTTGAAATCTTTCTGCAAATTGTCGCGACTAAAGACATACTCCATATAATAGCAACGTGTCACCGTATTTGAAGCAGCTACTGCTGTGGATTTGGAAGTGAAGGGCGTATTGAACCAGAGGGGAAGCAGATGAGTTAGTGTTTCCAATATTGTCTGTGATGTATAGTGGTAGTTGATGTACGACAGTAGTTGTTGTGAAAGGAGGAAACGTGACGGAGCTACTCGTCACAGGAGTCATCTCGTGACATACTGCTGAGATGGTGAGAGGGAAATTGTCGCTTACTGCGACAATGCCACTTTGTTAAAACTGTTTTCAAGTAAGCCTGTGAAGTTAAGACATTGGTAGAAATCTTTTATGAGTGTTAGAGATTCTCTGGAGATGGGATCAAAATATACTTAGGGATGGAGTTTACAAGAGGGAAGTAGATGGTTTGGTCTTACGATGCACAGCAGTAGTAGTTTCATTGCAGTAGTTGTTGACAACTTGACACTTGTAATGCGGCATTATTAGGCGGGATGAGTATGGATTGACTAAGTGATTGTTGTTATCTAGAAAGCTTTTATGGGAGCTATTGCTGAGGAGTGTTTTTTAAGGGCAGAAAAGCTGGCCAATGTTTTCAGGACACTGAATGCGATACTTATTAAATAAAGGGGATATTTAGATGGGTCATAGACTCATAGTGTAAAAGGTAATATTTTTTGATTTGATGATGATCTCTGGAGGATGTGAACTTGGTCTACTGGTATTGTCGCGGTACCTATTGTGAACCATCTTTTTCTTAGAATCAGCCAAATTCGTGTTTTGATATGGTGAAGGTGGGGTAAGAATTTTGAAGGGATTAGTTTTCTGACTAGCTGGCTGTAGAAATTTATGGCTTGCAATTCAAGTTGTGAGTGAGGACTGAGGAGATAAAATGGTGGACCTTTCCTCTATTTTGCAATGTATGTTTCTGATATGAGGCTCCATCTGAACTACATTGGGTAGTGTAATCCTTGCAACACCATGTTCTCAGAATACTGCAGGACTTACATGGGATGAGCAGGGGGTATTACTTTTCTGCGATATGAATATGAAAGTTGATAGTGATACAGCTAAAATTTGCTTATATTATATCTTTGTGTAACTTTGTAAGCTGTAGACTGTAGGCATGGAGCATGTCCTTTAAAGGCTGTCTCTTGATCATCACCAGTCTTATGATATTATTTGAAGAGGTTGCATTTTGGGATTTTTGTCCGCTATTATAAATTGGATCTTTGGCTGTTCTTCTGAAGTACTATTGGATATGTGGAGCTGTTTAGTGTTACATCTTGAAGGCTTTCATGCTTTTCACCATATACATGGACCTCCCACTTGCATACTAGTTAGTGCTTCTATCCATGAACACTAAAATTCACCCGTTCCAGATGTAGACCAGAACTGTCTACGCGCTGGTTGATGATTTTGGGATTGCAGTCTTTCTTGCTAAATCATCTTAGGAACTACTGTCTCTTTAGATTGCAGGAAGAACACGGTCTCTATTCCTTGGTGCAATTTATGTAAATGATCTTTAGTTACCAGTTTGCTCGATAATGAAAAGGCATATGATCATGTTTCTTTGGATTTTCTTGATGTAACGTACAGGAGATGGGCTTTTCAAATATTTTGAGAAATTGGATATACTTGTGTATCTCGACAATTCTCGTTTCTATGTTTAGTTAACCTGTCTGCTTCTTTTCAATCAAGTGAATGAAAGGACAAGAGAGAGGACTAACAATAAAAACCAAGCAAGTGGGTTGAAAAAAATGCATTTAACAGCAATAACAGATTGCGAAAGATGGAAACATAATAAGTAGGAAATATTAAGCGTGGTCAATCAAATAAGGAAAGTAGGAAGTTCAAGGTTGGTCGGAGGAAGTACCAGTTTGTTTTTTTTCCCCCATGTTACAAATCTGCATTTTTAGATTCTATAATACCTATCTGATGGAACGCTGCACCGCAGCCAGCATTTGCTACTAGTTGCTTTGAAAGCTGTATGATTGACTAATGTTCTATTCCTTTTCATGTTCTTATGGTTTTGTACTTTCAGTTGGAGCAAGCTAGGAAAGATGGCAGCTGCTGAAGCCATGCGCCTATTTGTGAAGATTTTAGAGGTGTCCAATTGCTGAAAGTTTTCATGTTATTGTTTTCCATTCTTATCTAGGACATCATTATAATTCTCTTATCCACGGTTTTTGTAAACAGGAAGAGGACCCAGGATGGTATTCAAGAGCTGATTCTGTTACGGATCCGGTAGTTGACGTAGAAATGAATGTGAGTACACCCTAGGAGTGTTGTTAATCTCATAATTTTTTTATACATGTTCACTATGGAGTAATTCCTTGTCCTTCTGTCTCCTCCTGCGGCTTTGCTATCTCCCATCCTTTTCTCCTCGATAATTAATGACTTGGATGAGAGTGATTAGAAGGGGCTTGAGTGTATTGAGGCTTGAAGAGAGTAGACGTTGGATAGAGCGGTGTGGAGAGATGATCCCCGTGGAGGATGTCGTTTGATTTCTTATGGACTCTTTTTTTGTTTTGCAAATGGATTTCTAACTATCCTTTTTTTTCTTTTTTTGGTACACTTTCCCTTTTCTAAAATATCTTCTCTTAACTTTTGTAAAGTTTCACACCCTTTTGGCTTGTTTTATTACTTCCTCCGTTTCTTTTGTTTCTTTACGTTTCGTTTGAATATGTGAGAGGAATTCAAACGAAACGTAAAGAAACAAAAAAAACGGAGGGAGTACTTTATTTTACTCTTGTTGGAACTAGATTCGTAAACTGAAACTAAGGACGAGGATCTTTGCCGGAAAGCATCTCTTTTGTTTCCCTTCCCTTTTTTCAAATTTGTAACTTTTAGCAAATAGGTTTCTTTGCGTTTTGCATTTGTTAGCTCCTTTTCTTTAACTTTTTACCGTATTTTATGTGACGATCTAAGAGGACGATTTATGTTAGCGGACCCCAAATCATTTTGGGACTGAGGCTTGGTTGTTGTTGTAAAGAGTCAGAAATCATATGTGTTCTCTGAAGAGCAAACATCACTTTTTCACTTCTTACTCGAGAGAGAGGCTCCTTTCATTGTTATCAACTTCTTTTCAGAGCGAGCCTTGTGATGTTTTTAGTTCTTATAATTTTTGCTGAATTGGATGCTCTCTTGTCACTTGGCAGAGTCCTGGTTTGATTTTAAATATGTTTTCTACATGGCCCATAAAAGTTAATGCATTGCGTTACTTAGGTTTATTGATATCGTCTATTAGTTATTTAGTTGTCAAAACTGTTTTAGTTCCTGGTTTATATTACTAGCTTTCGAAGGTAAAGAAGAGAGCTGAAAATTTTAATCTTCTCCGTCTGACTGTAATACTTATCTCTCTTGTAGTTCTTGATCTGATATGCTCGTACCTTTTCTCTTCCCATGTGTTAGCATAATTCAAAAGTCGAGGCAGCTGTTGAGAATGGGAATGCTTATCCAGAGACAAAGGTGGTTTCCACTGAAAACGGAAGAATAGTAGAGTCTCAGGACAAAGATGTTGTCTCTGAAGGTCTTGGTTCGATCAGTGTGTATGACCAATGGTCTGCACCTCCGATTTCTGGCCAACGTCCTAAACCTCGATATGAGGTATTGGCTTTTTAGCATTGATTTCTCCATTGTTTTAATTATTACTTGTCTCTTGTTGGAGACTTGGAGGTAATGGAGCTTCAAGTTTCATAGTGAATAGATTTCACGAAGTTCAAATCTTGTACTTGCAGCATGGAGCAGCTGTTCTAGGGGACAAGATGTATGTATACGGCGGAAACCATAATGGTCGGTATCTTAATGACCTTCAGGTGTGTTATATCTCCTTATTCTGCACGAAGAACTGTATCAGTATGTGATTGAAATTTGGTTGATAATTTGCTGAATATTGAGATAAGTTGTTTAGTGACCGTATTATAGATGGTCATTCATTTGGGTAAACCACAATATTTTAGTTATCTCAATTTGGTCTTTGCTGTAGGCTTTAGATTTGAGAGCCTGGACCTGGTCAAGAGTTGAGGTCAAAACAGGTGCTGAAACCCCAGACCTGCAATCTTCTGTATCATCTATCCCCTGCGCCGGTCATGCTCTGGTCAGATTGAAACTATTTACAATGCACAATCTTGTTCGATATTTCTGCGTTGAGAAGAGAGAAAATAATCTTTATCATGGTTTTGCAGATACCATGGGAAGACAAACTTCTCTCAGTTGCTGGACATACCAAGGATCCATCTGAGACAATTCAAGGTATCAGTTTCTATGTGGGTTTCCTAGCTTGAGGAAACTGTTTGTATGCTTTTAAAAAAAAGGGGGTAACAGACAAAGTTCGTTTTTCTTGTGTTCCTTCTTTTTTCTTTTATTCCTTTAATGAATTTCCCTTATAATCCTGATGAAGAAAAATTAGCATTCAAATGAACTGTTTAGTTAGAACCACCAAGAGATAAACGGACTCCAACACAACCACAGAGGTTTTTATCCCCACTTTGTGCTATCATGGCCCTTTGTGCTTTTGAGGCATAAATGATTACCTCGTTCAATAGCTATATTGTGTGTCTGTTTAGGTACTTTTGTGCTTTTGAGGCATAACTGGTTATCTCGTTGATATGATTAACGCACACAATTTGATTTTCCACTTGTGAGAATCAGTGAATTCCTCATAGTTGAATTATATGAATTGATATTGAGTTCCGCACATATGGAGCATTCTGTCCCTGTATCCCTATTTAGGTGAGATGTGTAGTGGATGGTTGTTGCTGTTTGGTGTCATTTGGTTTTGAGCTTCTTGAGTATTGAAGTTTCAGATATGCTAGATGTTGATTTATTTTTGCTGCCTTCAACATGATTTGTATCTTTAATCTTGAAAGTGCAATTTATATTTACCTTCTTGGCAGTGAGGGTTTTTGATTTTCAAACTTCTACGTGGGGAATCCTGAAGACATATGGGAAGCCACCGGTAATCTTGTCTTGCTCTTCTCTAATTTCACACTAATATTTGGCTGATAGTTTTCTCGTTCTCTCTGTGCATGTACTTTCTTTGTCTGGGAAACTTTGTTTTTGCACTTATATGTCAATAGATTTCAGTTGTTAGATACTTAGATATGCCAGTGAAGTTATCGAACACCACATTTTTGTGTTGACTATAGAGTACTAGAATAGCTAATACCAATGCAAGATGTCTCTGCTAATGGTGTTTTAAGTTAAAAGTTGTGAAACATTTGAATTTGATGAGCATTTATGTTTCAATTCTTGCAGTATGTACTATTTTGATTGAGAAGTATCCGAGAGTAATTTTCTGGCTCAAGAGCTTGGTTTTCTTCCTCTGTTATGTTTTGATGTGGTAATAGTGGTTGAAATAGATGAAATCCTTGTGCAACTATGATATGAGGGCCAACTTTTACTCTTCTTAGATGGAAGTAATTGTGATGATTTTGTTTACCATGCATATCTGTGCACTTTCGACTGTGATATTCTGTGACTGCATTTTGACAGTGTCTGTGCGACTGCAGGTGTCGCGTGGGGGTCATTCGGTCACTCTTGTAGGCTCGAGTTTAGTTATTTTTGGTGGTGAAAATGCAAGCAGAAGTCTTTTAAATGATCTCCACTTGCTTGACCTGGAAACTATGACATGGGATGAATTTGATGCAGCGTAAGTGGGTGTCAGATTTTTAAAACAATTTGCCTTCGTAATTTACTTCACATCTATGAAGTCATGAATCATTTATGGTTTTTTGAGAAGTGCTTGATGTCTATTTACACACTACTGTTCAGTATCATGAGATGTTGGATAGAAGCATTAGACAATATGAGCTTTTGTACGGGCTAAAGCATCTCGCCGTTTTTTATTAGGGGTGCGCCTCCTTCTCCAAGGTCTGATCATGCTGCTGCTGTACATGCGGAACGTTATCTTCTCATTTTTGGCGGTGGCTCTCATGCAGCTTGCTTCAATGATTTACATGTTCTTGATTTGCAAGCTGTAAGATGTTTGTCCTTAATTTTGAGTTGTATATTGCGTTACATAATTAGCAAGGTGATATACCATCTCTATTTTTTCATCTTGTAGATGGAGTGGTCTAGACCCACCCAGCAAGGTGATATACCATCTCCACGTGCTGGGCATGCAGGTGTGACTATTGGAGAAAATTGGTTCATTGTTGGTGGAGGTGACAATAAGAGTGGTATGCATTTTGTTTATTTCTTTGACTTGGAGTTTCTTGGAAGAACATGTTAAATTTTAAGATCTAATAATAAGAATGTGTCATTATGTGAGTGGCTGAACTTAAATGAAGTGATCTCCAAAGAGTCCACCAGAATTAATACTAGAGGTATTGAAGTATCTAGATAATAATTTCACCGACAACACTCAGTCTTCATTGACTCTGGAATTCATACTTTTTAGGTTTTCTGTGGTTGGAAGAGTTTTTTTTTTCTTCCTTTTCCATCAACTTTAGTTTCATTTCTGGACTCTATTTTTCATTATGGGGAAATAAGCTATTAATGGTACCCCATTATGATTTTTCATACTATTTGCAGGTGCCGCGGAGACTGTTGTGTTGAATATGTCAACACTTGTCTGGTCTGTAGTCACCTCTGTCACAGGTCGCGTCTCTCTTGCTAGTGAGGTAATTTGGTTAAACTACTTATGAAAATGATGCACTCTCATTCTGTAATGTCTTTTTGGTGATTGATTAATATGAGGGCGAGGGTTTGTTACCTGGGCCTTTATAGTACTACTCGCTAGCTTTTGACCCATACCACATCATTGATGCATTTGCTTAAGGTCAACTGTGCTACTTACTTTACTCATTGTGAACGAATGAGTGGTGCCTTGCATATCTTTCCGGAAGTGGGATGGGGAGCCGGGGGAGGTCATATGTATGCATTTTATGAGATGCGACGGTATGCCGTTAGATCTGCATGGATCTGACTTACATCTCCGCATTTGTGAACTAGTGACTATTCTGTTGGCTCGACCAATTAGTTCCTAAGAATGTTTATTCCATACTTAAGCACTTTATTCTTTGAAAACAATCTCTTGATCATGCACCTCTTAACTGTCTGTTATATTTTATTCTTTCTTTCAGGGATTAAGTTTAGTTGTGGGCTCATACAGTGGGGAAGATGTTTTAGTCTCTTTTGGAGGTTATAATGGTCGTTACAACAATGAGGTCAGTCTGCTTTCCTCGTCTTAACGCTTTTGAATAATGTAAACTGTACTTTTGTCCCTACACTCATCGTGATAACATTTTGACAGGTTCATGTTCTCAAACCCAGCCACAAATCCACTTTGCAGTCCAAGATGATTGAAACTCCTGTACCAGACAGTGTTTCTGCTGTTCATAACGCAACAAATGCTAGCAGGGATTTTGAATCTGAACTGGACTCAGGGCCAGATGGAAAAATCAGGGAAATTGTGATGGACAATGTTGATTCAGAGGTAATTTGGTCTGCTTTTTCTTTTATGGAACCACCTTTTCTTATTCAATCTACTCTCTGTGCACGCATGTGCAAGGGAGGAGGTTTGCTTTGTTATATTCTCGATGTCATAAAAAGGAGAAATGGTAACGAGTTTTATGTATGTTTTTAGGTTGAATGCTTCATTTATATTCTCATTGTAATGATCCTCAGTAGTAGGCTTAATGCTTCATTTCAATTCTTCTTCCATTTTCATTATCACCTAATATGGTAATGTACTTATCGATGATGAAATTTTATTAAGAAAATTACCTACCTGGTGCTAGATCCCTATTACCATGAACATCTAACTAAAAGTACACAGAAAATCATTATCATTCATTTATAGCCTTGTACCCAAGGGCCAAGGAGGTGTTAGTGTTAGTCATAGTTGTAGACTTGTCGCCAAATTCAGTCTTTTCTATTATCTTGTCTTTAATTTTAAATTGTGCTGGTCCTGTGCCATTTTCAGAAAATGAAGACGCAGCTAAGTGGAGACCGCCATATAGCCGTTCTTAAGAAAGAAAAGGAAGAATTGGATTCTGAACTAAGTAGAGAGAAGTCAGTGAATAAGCAAATAAAGCTGGAATTATCAGAAGCCGAAAGTAGAAGTGCTGAGCTTCACAAGGTCATTATCTATCTATCATTTATATCTTATTGAATGACTGTTAATTCCTTATTGGTTTATACGTGTAGATTGCTTTTCTGTTCCTTGAGAGGGGTTGGGGTATGGTGGAATGACCCTATTATGCACATTTGTGACATACTGGTAATGATGATAAAAAGGACTAGTGCAAGCATTCCTCCTGAGAAAGAAAATTGTCTGTGAGGAATGGGATTGATCTGAAATGCTACATTTTTATATATGATGCACCTCCATTATATATTTTTAGGCTTCTTGGGAGGACTTTTTTTTTTGTTGTTGTTCTTTTGTCATGATTTATGAGATACTCCGTCCATTTCTTTCATTTGTTTACGTTTTTCAAAAAATGATTGAAAGGATTTTGAAAAACGTAGAGTACGTATCTCCATTCTTGACACATGACTATTATGGAATTAGCAAATGCACCAGTAGACTGTTTTCTCTGCTTTTTGTGGTGGGTAGTTTTTGGTCGTTGCAATTTTTGATATCTGGAAATTGCCTTTCGGTGTTTGGCAGGCCACGTTGCTCTCCAAGGCTACGTTGCTTGACGACTATAAAGAATGCAAAAAAAAAAAAGAAAAAAAAGGAGAAAAAAAATTAATTGTAGTTTTTCATTGTATGAAATCAATTGTTGTTTAAGAAATTAACTTAAAGTCTCCCACTCTCCCCAACTACAAATTTTGTAGTTTGCCTTTGCAGTTGCTCTTACGCGTCCTGTAAGCTAGGAAAGAGGAGCATCATGTGGGATCTTCAATTGGTTGTTTTGTCTTAGGCATATGCGCAGTGCTGAAGTTTTCAAATATTGCAAGTTTACGTTATTATGACTTTCGACTATGCTCAATATAAAATTTAACAGCGAATCTTTTTCTGCAGGAGCTCCAATCCGTACGTAGTCAGCTTGCTTCTGAGCAATCTAGATGTTTTAAGCTTGAGGTATGCCATGATACACTTGATTTTATTATGTATAAGACTTATCTGGGTTTTAGCTGGTCCTTTATCATTTCAGACGCTTTCGTAGCTAATCTTTGTTGGTTGTGTATAGTTAAAACAATCTCTCTACGTAAGCAAAACTGTGGAGAACTAAGAAAATCAATAAGGTAGCTGAAGGATTTATTATTTAATAAATGGGCTTTTCTCTAGTTTTCATAATTGTTTTAGAACAATGACAACCAAGCCTTAGTCACAAAATAATTTGGGATAGGCTAACATGAATCGTCATCTGAAATTGTCGTACTGAAATGGCTTTGCATACTCGGTTGATTTTCGTTCCTCAGCTTCCCTTGCGGTGATAAAGGAACCGGGAAGGGGGGTGAGGGAAAAATTATATGGTACCCCTGGGGGAATTTTTCCTTCTCATATCCCCTGAGACTCTGAGAGTGTTTTTGGGTGTGGGTGTAAAATTATTACAAGCAGTTAAGGATTATTAGAGAAGGGGTACAAGAAATTGCTGTAACAATTGGAGGTAGGGGGGGGGGGGGTTGTCCTTGTTCTAAGTATCGTTCAGGTTTGGAAGGATGATTTCACTTGTTTTCAAGAAAAAACTGTTGGGTTATTGAGACTAAATTGTGCTTGAAATGTTTTGCGGGAATATTTCTTTTATGCCCCCACCCCCCATCCTAGTTGTGGTATTGAGACACAAAACCCATCTATGGTGGTATCTGTTAGGGATCTTTGAGGCTTTGTCAGGCCATCAAAAGTAAGTGGCTTGATGATTCATTATGAAACATTGCTCATTGTAAATTGGATTCTGCAGGTTGATGTTGCGGAATTACGACAGAAATTACAAACATTGGAACAAATGGAGAAGGAGCTTGAACTCCTTCGCAGACAAAAGGCGGCTTCTGAACAAGCCGCCTTAAGTGCAAAACAGAGGCAGGGTTCTGGTGGCGTATGGGGCTGGCTTGCAGGGACCCCTGGTAGAGAGGATGACGCCTAAACAACAAATGCTGCTGTCTTTTTTGTTTGTGATCGATCTTGATTTTACAAATTCATTTTTGCCTCTATTGAGGATTTCTTTTTTTCTTTTATCCGCGATACTGTTTCTTTCCCCATTAGACTAAAGTGAGGAGGATATGAGGGCTGTTGGGGAGTATGGGGACTCCAGCCCTTTATAAATGTTTTGTAGTATGTCCGGTCTCTCCGTGTTTGTATGATAGAAATTGTTTCGAGTTATCGTTATGTGAAAGGTGTAAAGACTTTACTTCCAAGTACTAAAAAGAGCAATATATCTTTGATTTTCCAGGACTGTTATCACTCTCCCAATCTCCCTCTTGCTTCCAACATTTTTGATCGCCCCGTCTTGCCTGTTACTCTGTTAGCGGTCGCCGCGAGTTCTTGGTGTCCCTTGTTTCTTAGTGGCTGTTGTGGCCTTTGCCTTCCTCTTAGCATACTTTCTTCGAGCCATTTTCATGAGATTAAAACTACGCAATTCTCCTAATTTTGGTATGCGGATGGCTTTTTTTTTCTTCTTTTTTTTCTTTGTTGGTTGGATTCACGAGTAGACTATTTGTTGATAATCTTTTGCATTATGGTGTCACTGTAACTTATATGGCTAAATGTAATAACTTTCAAGGTTAATTAACCTAAATTATAGTTTTAGAGTTGAAATGTGACGTAATAAAAAGAAGTAATGGGGTATAAAAGATGTATATTCTTTCATATTGGAAAATTAAAAACTTGCATATGTATCTTGAAAATTGACGTGACATCATAACTAAATGGTTGACGGATCCTAATGTCCTACGGTACACCGTACATGTATAGCTCCAACTTCTCTTTACATACATTCAAAACTCGAGCTTGGTAGAGCTATCTCTGCCATTAGCTTGAACTACAACGAAATAGAGTTGGACAACTTTTTAAACACGACTAACCTTGTGAATCTACAAAATCGCCTAAAAAAATCCAATTAAGTTCTCCAAGTGGAATGTAAAAACTGAACCATTGTATGAACTATGAAGTAGTGCTTTGTACGTTTAAGTTTCAACCACATTAAATTACGACATTATTAAAGGACAGATAAAATAATGAAGTATGCTGAATGGAACATGAAGTAGGGAGTAGGGACAGTAGTGTAGTGTTATTCTATTAAGCAAATGGTCATTGGCTTGTGTAAGACGTTTGAAATTCATTTAATAAATTTAGCTAACTCTCGCCAATTCATTTAATATGCTTTTATACCCCGGTAAACAAATTAAAATCCGCTCTCTTTCAAAGTTTAAAAAAACCGCTCTCAATCAGCAAATTTATCCCACTTATAGTGTCATTTGATATAACACCTTAGAAAGATCCTTTCATAACACAAACTCGAAATAAATTAGATCAAGTAAATAGTGGAATACACACATTAATCAAGACGTAAAGTGAAACAAATCATCGTTACTCATTTCTTAAAGAAAGAAGCACATTTTTCCCAAAAACAAAAATTCGAAAATTCATTTGATGTGGTGGCACAAGTTGTGTGCATACTACTCCGTATTAAATAGTGCATTTTACTTTAACCACGATAATTATACCCAACGATATTTATTAGAGGCACCGATAAAAGAATATGCGTGGATGAAACGTGAAGTAGTATATAGCTACTTTTTTAAGCCATTAGGCCAACATTGATTCTCAAATCTGAAATGATTTTGATTAGGTAAATAGTTACCTAACACCTTAATCAAGACGTAAAACGAAACAAATCATCGCTTACACATTTCTTAAAGAAAAAATCACAGTTTTCCCAAAAACAAAATTTCGAAAATTCATTTAATGTGGTGGCAAAAGGTGAGTGAATACTTGACAAATGGTGTGCAATACTTTCAAATCTCAATCTACAAAAAATCTTCCCAATTTCAACAAATTTCCCAAAATATTTCAATAATAACCCCCCCTAAAATCCATGTAAAATGAATTAAATTAAATTAAAAACCTGAAAATACATAAATAAAAATAGAATAAAAAATAAAAATAAAAAGCTCTCCCACACTAATAATCTTCTAACCTAGAAAACTCCATTTTTCTCTCTCCTCTCTCTTCATTCTCCCACCATTTCGAAAGCTTTGATTCTCACTCAAAAAAATTCAGCTAAGTTAAACCTAAACCCCTCTTTCAATTTAATTGATTTTATTTCCTTACTTTGGTTAATTTTCGCATGCTTTGTTAAATTTTGTCGCAATTTATCGATGTGACATTGATTAATTGAGGTGGGTTTGCGTAATTATTACAGTTTATATATCAAACTGTTGTGTTTATGTCATCTTCGTTTGATATAAAGTTTTGATTTTGTTGTAATTAATTGGGTTTATTTTTAGGGTTAGTTTTGTTTTAATTTTGTTTTGTATGGTTAGATGGTATTAGTGATGGAGAAAGATTTTGATATGGAGGAGGAGAGAGAAAGTAGGGTTTCAAATGAGGGTGGTGGTAATTTGAATTTGGATTTGAATTTGAATGATGGGGTTGAGGGTTTTTCTGGGTATGATTTGAATGACCCGAAAACCGAATTTGATCAAGTTAGGGTTTTGCCGGGGGGAGGGGGTGAAAGTGAGGTTTTGGGGGGTTTTCATGGAAATGGGGATTCTATGGAGGTAGATGGAGGTGGGTTTTCGGTTTCGAGTGGTGGAGTTGATGGTGATGGGGGAATTGTTGTTAAAGGTGAGAACTTGGAGAGTGGAGGAGATGTCGAATTAGGCGAAAATGAGACGGGGAAATCGGAAATTTCAGAGAGTGATGTAGAGAAGGTTAGGGAAGGTGATAGAGATGATAGTGATGTGGTTGAGTCTGATGTATCAGGGAGTGGTAGAATGGGGAAGCTGGACCCGGGTTTGTCGAGTAGGAATGAATTTGGTGATGAAGTTGAGGGTGAGGGTGAAGGAAGTGGGAGAGGTGTACGTAAAGACGAGGGGTTAGATATGGATGGTAGAGAGGAAGATTTTAAGTTGGAGAGTCGGGGCGATTTGGGGGCTCCGGTGAGAAAGAAAGTTTGTGGGGTTGATGTTGATGGTAGTTTGATGCGAAGTGTATCTGCAAAGGTTATGGGTACAGAGTTTGGAATGGGTGATATGGTGTGGGGAAAGGTGAAGTCTCATCCTTGGTGGCCAGGTCATTTGTACAATGAGGCATTTGCGTCATCTTCGGTTAGGCGTTCTAGGAGGGATGGAAATATTCTGGTTGCCTTTTTCGGTGATAGTAGTTACGGATGGTTTGATCCGGATGAGCTAGTGCCGTATGATCCTCATTATGCTGAGAAATCACAGCAGACGAGTTCGAGGAATTTTGCTAGGGCTGTGGAAGAATCTGTTGACGAAGCAAGTCGAAGGAGTGCTCTTGGATTGAGTTGCTACTGCCGAAATCCTTATAATTTCCGACCCACAAATGTGCCTGGGTATTTGGCTGTTGATATCGTCGATTTTGAACCGGGCTCTGTTTATTCAGTGAGCCAGATTCAGAAGGCTAGAGATAGTTTTCGCCCTGCTGAGGCTCTTTCTTTTATACACCAGTTGGCTGCAGTTCCTATGGGTACTGATAGTAAGAGCCTTGATTTTATAAAAAATAAGGCAACTGCCCTTGCTTACCGTAGATCCACATTCGAAGAGTTTGATATGACTTATGCTGAAGCTTTCGGCCAGAAGGCAGTTCCTCCTCCGTTGCCATCAGCATCAACTATTAAAGAGCCGTCTCGAGGTATAAGTGCTTTTCTTTTGTGGAATTTAATTCATTGTTGCTTTATGTCGTGTACTCATTATTAGTCCCCAGCTATGTACACGAATTATTGGACATTGTTGTTTGCTTGTACCAAATAATAGAGATGGAGTTCCTGGTGGAGGTGAAGAATTGATTCCTCCATCTTAAGTTAGCTTGTAAAAATTTCGTTGTTTTTTGGGAACACTAGGACGATTATGTGTGAAGTTGTAGAATTATTAGCATTCTGTATGCCATACAGAGAAAGTAGTGTGGATATCATTGGACAGAAGCGGTCTCAGAACATTCTGACTTGCTCACTGGTCTTTTGTGAGGAAAATTTCCTGGGTTGGTGTAGTTTCATTCGATAATGTTTGGAACTTTATAGTAGCTTTTGTTATCATTTGTGCCTTTAATCATACGGGAGTCTGGACTTGGATTAGAATTTTTGTTTCAAGTGCATCAAGGCATGATAATCTGTTGGTCATGGAATTTTGTGTGATTCCTCTTTGCTGTCTGGTTTGGTGTTGTGATGTGTCGAGTACATCTTTTCCTTTGAAGAACAGCAGTTAGTTCTTCGTACGCAACTTAGCATATTGGTATCTTATTGTGACATTTAACTCCTTTGTCCTTGTCCCATTTCACACACAGACACCATATAGCACATGGTTGTTAGTCTAATATTTTAGCATTTGGAGAACAAGAGAAAATTCTAGCCTCAGTAAATCTTGTCAATAGTGGTTTAGACCTGCTTTATGCTTAGGTGCTGTGGCTTTCTGCAGATTAGAAATTGAGATGTACGGCATGTACCTGCGATGGTTGGCCCATATGGCCATATCTGATTTGTCACAGGATATATTATTCCATTTACCTATACGGTCTCAATTAGGCCAACTAAAGTGAATTGTGTGACGGAACAATGCAGGCAAAACACTGATAACCGAGGCATTTGATTTGTGTGCTGATAGGTGCAAGTGAGAGTCAGTTGTTTGTAAGATTTCTGACTTAGTAGATGTAGTGAAGTGACTGTTGGTCGGTGCAATCTTGACGATTATGGGTTTTCAGGACACTGCCTCTCTGTGTACACCTGACAGCCTCCCCCCTTTTACCTCGTTTTAGCTGGGAGCTTTGAGGCACGGCGTAATGTTGTCGTTGTAAACTTGTAACAGGTGCTGTATAAGTATGTGCTAATGTGAATCATCGTGATTGTACTTCTAAAGGTCTGAAGCTATTGGTTTTCAGTATTTTACTGGGGGAAATCATAGAACTGGTTATAGTTGGCAGAGCCATTGTGTAGTAAGCACTTACTGATATGAAAAAGTGAAGAAACCATTGGGAAATTGCACTACTGTCCACCTTAGGCTTGTAGATCAGAGTACTTTTCATTCTGTAATATTGCATACATTCTAGCATTGGTTTGTAAAATGATGAACTTTGAGGAGCTCTGTAATATTAGACTCTCATGTTTACTAAGAGGAACTGGGTCTATATTTTTTGCAACATAAGGTTGTCTGCGAGATAAATGAGTGTCTGCTTTACGAAGAGATCATGTCATTTGACGGCCACTTACATTTAGTTGTTTAGTTTGTGGTGAAATGAAGGCTCGATTTGGTTCGGTTATTAGACTGTTTGATGGTTTTTGTTGCAGTGGTGAAGGCTAGCTGTGGATTGGTTAGCTGCTATAACTGGCATTCTTATTTTGTTGTTTCTTGGGGGGGGGGGGGCGGTGGTGGGTCAGATCTATGGCTAAGGGAACTTGCAAAGTTGTATATGTCCCTCAACGTGGCTTATATCTCATACACAAGTCTTTTCTGATTGGGTGCAAGGCTCAATGCCTGTTTTGAACTTGTTGGTATTTTGCTCTGCATGCATTGACAAGACCTTATAGCTTCCTTTCTTTTTGTGTTTGACATTTATGATGGAAACCTGTGAATGCTAGGTCTCTGTGAGAATCTGGAGACTATATATCATCAAATTTAGCTCTGTTAATGTTATGTTATTTTTAGATAGCGTTGTATAATATTGTGTGCTGGCACGACTTGATGCTGATGGTTGGTGTATTGTTGCTTCACCCAGCTCCCTTAAGTGGTCCGTTAGTCTTTGCGGATACTGTTGGTGGTCGGAAGAGCTCCACTAAAGCCACAAAACCAAAGGACCATTCCAAAAAGGACAGATACCTTTTCAAGCGCAGGGATGAATCTAATGACTCGAGGACGACACAAATAATTCAAAGTCTTGCTAGTCCCTCTTCTTCTTCTGCTAACGAGGATGGAACTTCCGATTCAGCTGCAGCCGGTTATGTGTTCCAGAAAAGGGATCAGGCTGCCTCTAACGGTGAGTTGGGTGAATCTTCTGTTGTGGATCAGTTGACAACTTCTTATCCTGTGATCTCCGGAGATGCTCCTGCCGCAGGCAAGGGGTCTTTACATCTAAGTTTGGCTTTGACTATTTAGTGGTGAGTTGAAGCCGAGATTGTGAAACTGAAAATTCGGTTTTATGTGTTTCTGCAGGTCACACTTTGACATCTGTCCCACAACATTCAGAAGCTGGTGACGTGCAGAGAGGTCATGACAAGCACATCAAGGCTGTTACTTCCAGTGAGGCAGGCAATCTTGCCGCTAGTGGTAGCCTGTTGAAGAAGAAGAAAAAGCCTGCTAAACGCCCAGCTTCAGACGGGAGCTCTGAGAAACCTGAACGCCAAGAAAAGAAACTAAAAAAACAGAGGAAAGCAGAGAAAGGAAGGTTGGAGCATCCAGAGAGTCATTCAGACGTTCCAGGTGGGGCATCTCCTGTGAGTCCAGTAGGGAGGTCTACAGAGGCTGTTCCTTCAATCAGAGATGATACCCAAGCGACACATTGGAAAAAGGATGCTGAAGCAACCAATTCTGCTCCTCAACAAGTCGGATTGGTCCCATTGGCAACAGAGTGGGAGACTGAGGCTGAGGTGCGGCAGATATTGGCTGACTTGCATGATCTTGCCCTGAACCCCTTCCATGGTAAGGAAAGGAACGCACTTGCTATTGCTCGACAATTTTTCCTAAATTTCCGGTCCCTGGTTTACCTGAAAAGCGGTAGCGCTTCCGCTGCTGAATCAGAACAAGGGGAGGCTCGGTTCACCAGGTCTCCTGGTGCTGAATTTGCTGATAGACCTCCTACAGAGAGCAGTAAATCTGTATCTTCTTTAAAGGCTCAAAAGTTCTCAGCTAGGCAGGACGACCCCACTAAGAAAGGGCGGAAGCAAATACCGTCTGAACGTCAGGAGGAAAATGCTACGAAGAGGGCTAGGAAAATCACTGATGCGAAAGCCTTGAGTATGGAAAAGAGGGGCCTACTGAAGAATCCTGAAATGCAGCGGACAGATGGAAAATCCAAGGTTGCAGCAGCTCAAAGCCCACAATCAAAGCCGGTTAAGGGAGTGCATCATGGGAAGAAGGCTGAGCGGCCCCCTAGGGTGGAGGAGCCTACTTATCTTGTGATGAAGTTCCAGTCTGGTTCGTCGCTCCCTTCCCTTGTTGAGCTTAAGGCAAGGTTTGCCCGTTTCGGCCCTCTGGACACTTCGCTCAGTCGTGTATTTTACAAAACAAATACCTGTAGGGTTGCCTTCCTATACAAGCAAGATGCCAATGTTGCTTATCGATATGCTGTTGGAAGCAAGGCTCTATTCTCAAACGTGAGGTTCATGTTAAAGCCAGTAGCAGGACCTGAATCTCAACCACCGGGCACTGGTAAGACAGAAGACCTGCCTGGTGATCCTGCAGTAAATCAGGGTCCTTCGACCGAGTCCAGACCTGCAGCCCTTGCTGTACCCCCACAACCTGTGCAGCAGTTGAAGTCATGCCTGAAGAAGCCCTCAGGAGGTGATGAGTCTGGTGGGCCCAGTAATGGGGTAGGCGGCTCGAGAACAGCCCGGGTAAGATTCAACATGGGTGAGGAGAAGGGTAGTGCTAGTAACAGAGGTGGGGTGCAAGTGAAGTTTACGGAGTCTAGGAATCCTGTGTTGCCCTCAATCGAAGGTGCTCCATCGTCATCGTCTTCTGTTGCTATGGATGTTAATAACAATCAAAGGTTCTTGTCTTCACATCCATTACAAGCTCCTTTGCTTCCCCTTCCCCAATCTGTTAGGCCTCCGATTAATCACCATTATCATCATGCTGAAATTGCCCCAAGAAATAATTTCCATGAAAATCTCACTATGACTGCTAGTATGCCTGGTGTATCACAAGTATTACTGCCACCACCGCCACCTCCACCACCCCCACCACCACCCAGTGCCGACATCTCGCAGCAAATGTTGAGTCTCTTGACAAGGTGCCATGATGTGGTGACCAGTGTGAAAAGCGTTTATGGATATGTGCCTTATCATGCATTATGATTATGACTGCACTGGCAAATTCATACTCCCCCGTAAAATGCACTGGATCACCAGCATCATTGGCTATTCCTCCAGCTGTGGGGTGGGGTGGTAAACTGCTGCATTGGACACCAGCATCATGGGCCGCGTCTCAAGTTGTGAGGCGGGTGGCTGCTGTTTTTCGGAACCTGATGCAAAGAGCGAAAATGGTCAAGCCTGTGCAGAGGCGAATATGGTTCCGCCGAGATGCGACTGAGGGAGACCACATTAGATGCAAAAGTTGGTCCCTAGTCATATGGGGGTTTGGACAGATGAGGATTTTGTGTAGTCTTATGTAACAAGAAATGTGTATCTGATCTGAGGCTGTTGGTTTGTCCGATCGTATCTCTCTTTTTATTTACCATCAAATGTTTACATATTTACTTGATGTGAATATTGTGATGAGAGATGTTACTTTTGTAGCTCTAAATCTTTGTACTTTTCACCTTTTGATAGTTTTTTTTTTCTTTTGAAGATAGTAGGATTTGTCGAAAATATTCTTTAGTCTCACATGCCCAAATTTCAATCCATCACCCTAAAAAAAAAAAAAATTCCACCAATCCAAAGAATGGTCATGTATTGGCGCGGCTCATTTGAGATAGTATGTACGATAAAATTTAAAGAAATAAATCAATGAGATTTTGTCTTACGAATAACTCCAAATGTAAATAATCGTAAATTTTGCCTTGTGTTACAAAATGATCATGACCTCAACATTTTGTTGGTCCTTATTTGTTTTAGTGAATTGTTTCATTAGTATAATTTTGACAAAACAGTCTTGTAAAGTTTCTATTTCGTGTGAAGTACTCTATAATGAAATGAGAACCCTATATGATAAGTTGGATATATACATTTGAACCGGACGTATTAACTTTAAACCGGGTTTGTATTGAACCCAAATGAACCAATTGAAATGCAATGCAAAATTAACGTACGCAACATATGAAAACACCGCATTTCAGAAATGTGCACAGTAATAAACAAAAATCATTAACCCATGATTTGCTTTTCTTAGAATAGTTTGTTATCTATCTTAATATTAGCCATCACGTACACTTGTCTAGGGCAGCTAGTATCTTTGGTAAAACGACGGGGGAAATTGCTACATTTGTCGATTTACAATGCGCAAATTCACCAAAAATGACTCAAAATTTGTACCATTTTCTAAAGTAGGTTATTCTCAATTTTCATAGATTTTTTCCTACAAGATCTCCATGATTTCCTCTCCTACATACATTTCTAATACTATAACACATTCATCTCCGCATTTTCTCTCTCCTCCATCTTCTCAATCTCCCCCCTCATCAGCTTCTTCAAAGGGGAAATTAAACATAGGAAGAATAATAAATAAATTTTTGCATAGAGCGTATGAAAATAATGGAGTATCGTCCAATTGAGGTGAAATTAATTAGTGGTAAAGATTTAAAAGATGTAAATGTGTTTTCCACGATGGATGTGTACGTAGTTGGTTCGGTTTCGGGAGATCCACGGTCCATGCAACGAACCGGGGTTCACAAAGATGGCGGAACAAACCCGAAATGGAACCACGTGATGAAATTCAATGTGGATGAATCGGCCGCCCGGTTGAACCGGCTTGGTTTGGTTTTCCAAATTATGTCGGATCGAACCCTTGGAGACAAGGAAGTGGGTCGGGTTTACGTGCCTCTCAAGGAACTCTTTGACGCCGTGGGAGTCGTAGATGAACACTCAGTCGACGTTTCGGGAGAGGAGAAGAACGTCGTCTACCAGGTTCAAACTTCTACCGGACGATTTAAAGGTCAACTTGAGTTTTGTTACAAGTTTGGTGAAAAGTTCACCCAAGCCGCATTTGACCGAAAACTTGATTCGGCCGTCTTACAATTAGACCGAAAATCTAATGGGTCCGACTTGGCATTGCACGAGCCATACCCAACACCTAACCAAAAACTTAACAATGAACCGGTCATGGCATATCCTGCTGGACCGAGTACAATGCCAGGACCTGGACCACGTCCAGAACCCACACCTGGACCTAACGCGTATCCAGGTGTGGGTGTAGGAGGAAGTGCACCATATGCATATGGTGGGCCTCCTCCAGGTTATGCTCCTCAAGGATACGGACACGGAAATGGAAACGGATATGGACTCCCACCACAACAGGCTCCACCACCGCCACCCAATGTCCAAATGGGCTACGGGTATGGGTATCCGGGCGGATATGGACACCCTGGGCAAGCTTCAACCGGATATGTTCAACAACAGGTGCAACCACCCCCCAAAAAAGGGCACAAGTTCGGCATGGGCGCAGCGGCCGGACTTGGGGCCGGGTTATTAGGAGGAATGTTGGTAGGAGAAATGGTGGAAGATGTGGCTGAAACAGCCGTCTATGATGACATGTATGGCTTTTAACTGAACTTTGTAAGGGTAAGTTTTTAAATTGTAGTGATGAGGGGAAACTAATTTTTGATTGTTGGAGATGGTAAATTTTTTTAACATTTTGATTTTTTGACATTACTGTTGGATAATTTTTTCTTCCCCATGTAATGTAAATAGTAATCGGATGTCAGTTGATCTTAGTCTTGGACTCTTGGTGATTCTTCTTTTCCTTGCAATGATTTTATTCGATAAGAATATATAAGACGATATCACAATAATAGTAAGATAAATAATGGTACCACCATAGTTGTTCATGACACAAACATTTTACATAGTCGATTATCATTCCAAACACGATCCCAAAATAATCGATAACAGGTGAAGTAACCCATTAAGCTTATAAAGACATTGCGCTTTCAGATCTTTCAGCAGACAGCTTAGTTTTGAGGTAGACACACACCCAAGACATGCAAAGCTAAAAAAAATCTACCCTACTTCTTGGCTGCTGAGTTTTGCGAGAGATTCGTACCAGGACAACCTCTTTGATCCTTCTCACTTGATCAAGGATGATTTCGAGTTCGTACTCATCTCCAGCACCAATATGGTTCTGTTCGTAGAACTCCTTCCATCCACTCTGCAGCACAATGCGGCCATCTCGCCTATGAGTGACTACTGCTGAATGTGAGAGCCCACTTTGATTCCGGAGAGTGATATTTTGATGGAATTTACGCTTGGGACAGCGTATGAAATTCTCCTGGATGATCGGTGCAGGAATACGCTGAAAATTCGGACAATGTAACACATTAGAAAGACACATTTACAGGTTTTGGTGTCATTCCTGAACCTGATTCAAGCAAACATGCATATATCCTAAGATAATGATGAAAGTTCAGCAACTGTGGGATGCTGCTGTTACTAGCTAGTTTGGTCATTTATGTCGCGTATGGTATACTCAAATAAGCAGTTCTGACAGTAGAACATGAAGCATGAGCAGCAAGTAAGACGAGAGAACTTACTATTTCATAACGTATCTTCCCATCATCAACATTTGAAAATCGCAAATTGCTGCTTGATTGGAGTTTCTCCTCTGGCTCAACCTCAACAATAGGGTCAGTCTCGCCCTTCTTGCATCCACTAATGTCGAAAACTTTGACAGTAAACTCGTGGTCACCGTCATATTGAAAAATCAGGAACTCTCCAAGATTTAAGGACATATCCTTTACATAGCATTCCCAACCTGTTGTCATATGTACCTTGTTTTTCTCTTGCTCCAACTTAACCTCCCATGTTTTACCAAGTGGGCTTTTCAATATGACTTTCTCCGGAATCTCTCCTTCGAAGTTTTTCATGAATGCAGGAGGTATCAGCTGCATAATGAGGAAATAGATGAGGAAATATATGCACATTTGGTTCTTCAAATGTTCTGTTGGCTAAGTTTCCAGACAAATTAACCCTTGCAGGCAGATCAATGTATGCATAAAAGTCGACATGGTCATTAGTTCAATCCCGGAAATCATGCAGACTATAAGAAGCTTAAGGTAGAAGAAATCTGTCATCACCAACAACCTCATTAGCTGCAATAATTCAGGTTAAATGACTTGATTAATTTGATTATGATGACTGACGGACTCACAAATCTAGGAAGAGCAGGTCTAGTTGAAAGTCTGCCTGATTCTAGCAACTTTTGTGCCCTGTGCACGAGACTCATTAGACTCGCTAGTAATTGTGAACAGATGACCCTCATGAAAGCGGAACTTTAAAACGACAAATTCCCATGGCTCTATGTATTACCTTCAGTCTCACAATCACTCTAGTATCCATATAACATAAACAGCCAGATACCTAAAACTGTAGGATACCGAACATAAAACCTTTACTGTATCAACTATTAACCGACCTCAGAGTATGTTTTATTTTCGAGTGTTTTGAACAACTGATACAATCCTCAGGAAATCACAAGCAAGTTCTGTCTCAAGCCTGATTCAATTCTAAAGACCAATCTACATACTAAAGACAGACAAGTACATTCTAGTAGTCGAAAATCAGACTGCCATTTCTGCTAAAACCGCGACTAATTACTTCCCCTCTTCTATCAACTATCTAGTATCAACCCTTCATTTAAAGCCAACAACACACAATTAATTCATGAAATAGCAGTGTCGTCACCTTGACACTGTGTGCAACAAGCAACGGTGTCCGACACTTCTGGCCGAGTCTGAGTAACAAAATGTGAATTCCCACTAAAACTGCTGATTACCAGAAATCAGCAGTGATGCTCCTATTTTATTACCAGGAACATCCAGTTTACTGACTCAAGATTTCAAACATCATTCATTCTTTTTAGTTCACTAAACATGCATCACATCCATTAAAATTCAGCATAACATAAACAAAAAATACTAATACTATCAATCAAAATATCAAATCATGAACAAAGAAGAAGCAAAACATGATAATAAAAACACCAATAAATTCAAATAATACACCAATAAACTCAGCATAATATAAACAAATAATACTAATATCATCAATCAAATCATGAACAAACAAGAACCAAAACATGATAAAAAAAAACACCAACAAACTCAAATTACCAGCTTTTGGGAGTTGTGTTCAGGAAGATACACCTGAAAGAACTCAGGGCAATCTTTTGGCTTAGATGTAGAGGGCTTTCCTCCTTTTTTTTTTGTAAACCTTTGCATTTTCTCTCTCTCTCTCTCTCTCTCTCCACAATTCTTCTAGCTGTACACAAATACTTCAAATTTCAAGCCAAAAAAAAAGAAAAAATATGCAAACTCAATTCAAGTTCAAACCCATAAACACAAACACTTGATGATAAATCACTTACATAAAATTTGATGCTTTTTGTAGATGCCTAAATTTCAGCTGTGAAATTTGGTCTGTGGGGTTTATTTTTTCTTTTCAAACGCCTGAAGTATGTTTCTTCTAGTATAAGCTGACAAATTAATTACAAAATTCCTTAAAAATGAAAGAAGTGATGAGTGTTGGGTAGCTAAACATAAAGGCGTGTTGGATAATAACTAAAATTGCATGGTTTGAGTGTTCAGGAAGACTGACCGGAAAGTGGAACAGAGTAATGCATGAATATTGATGATTTCATTGATTTGACAATACACTGTCATAGGATAAAGTGCCAAGTACTAGTAATTAGATTTGGTTATGGTTGTTACACAACTTTATTTCGCGATTAATAATACGTCAAAACATGTCACTAATCGATAAAAATATGTTTGTATATCACATCATCTTCATACTACGAGTAGTCTAGTACCCGGCCTCAACAAGGTAGATAAGGAGAGCAATGTTGTACGTGTTTGTGTTAACGTGTTGATTCGTCTAATAATATTCCGACATTTTATGTCTCTACTTGTTCGAGATATAGGGCACACTACACTTCAAACTACATTATGTTAGTTCCACCCGCTAACCTCGTTTATCTGTGTCGTGAATTATAGTGTTCATCTACACGACACAATGTTACGCGGATCATTATGTTCCTCTAATTGTTCATGGTTCCTCCTGAATGTTTTGATGATACCACTCCTTTTACAGAGGCAATGACCATAACATGTAGAGAAATGTTGAAGAACTTACTACAATACAATCTCAATCTCAAATTACTCGATAATAGGTGAAGTAACCCACTAAACTTATACGCATTGCCCTTTTCGGATAATCGAAGACAAGACTAAAAGGTCAGCCTGAGCAGACAGTTTGATTTTGGGGCGGGCATAATGTCTCTATCTTAAGCTAAAACCAATCAAACCTACTGATTCTTTTGGGGGTAATTCGTACCAGCACAAGCTCTTGAATCCTTCTCCATTGATCAAGGACGATTTCTAACTCGTATTCATCTCCAGCTTGAATCCGACTCTGTACATAGAACAGCCTCCATCCACCCGATAACACAACACGGCTGTCCTGCCTTTGAGTGAGTACTCCTTTTACTGAGAGCCCATATTGATTGCGGAGAACTATTTCTTGAGCAATTTTACGCGTGGGACGGGTTATGTTACACTCCGCGATGATGCCTACAGGAATGTGCTGAAAATCAGAAAATTAACTCATTAGAAATATCCATTCACAAGTTTTGGTTTCAGCCCTAAGAAAACATAAATCCCTAACAAGAGACAGTATGCTTATACAAGTTTCACTATACAGTATAATCAACAATAAGAAGTTCACAGGAGTAGCAAGTAAGACTAGAAATTTACCATTTCATAGCGCTTCTTTCCATCGTCAACTTTTACAAATCGCATTTTGTTTGAGCTGGTGTTTCCGGATCCTGAAAAATTATGAGTCGGAATTAGTATGATGATCAGGGATGAGCTATTTAAATGAGATTAGACAATGAAGAGCTGGCCGTGGGATTACCAAAGATAGGACTGATTGGTGCTTGGAATTCTTGCACAGGTTCTACGCTTTTCACAGGATCATTCTGCTCAGAGGAATCAGTAGGACAGCTCAATACTTCTTCTGGTGTGTCCTCTGACTCAACCTTCACAACAGGATTCTCATCCTCTCGACACCCACTTACGCCAAATTTTTTGACAGTAAAGGCATAGTTATCATCATAACGAAATACCAAAAACTCTCCTTCATCTAAAGAGGTATCTTTCACGTAACGATTCCAACCCTGTGTCATGAATACCTTATGTTCCTCCTTTTCCAACTTAACCTCCCATGTTTGATTAAGTGGACTTTTCAAGATGACATTCTCCGGAATATCTCCTTTGAAGTGTTTCAGGAAACCAGGAGGTATCAGCTGTACAATGAGGCGATTAGGGTAACACATATAAGCTACCAACAGAGATGCAAGTATGCACATTTGTTTCTTAAAATGTCATGTTGCTAGATAAACTAAAGACTGTTTTTGCTGATTGAACATATGAACTTGCGATCTGTGAGGAGCAGCTCTAGGTAAAAGTTTGCTGACTCTCACGACTGTCGTGCAAAAACTGCATTAGAGCTCAAAGTACCAGAAACTTCTTAAAATGCAAGATTGTGTTAGGGTTCAGTCTGACAACTCGCCTGCAACTCAATTCAGTAAGCTACCCTCACCAAATCAAAACTCAGAAACAGCAAAGCCGCCCCATGGCTCTATGAGTCATCTTTCAGTCTAGCAAGTCGCTCTAGTTTCTACGGAGTATACAACATAACCAGCCAGTTCCCTAAAACTGTAGAATACCTGAGAAAAATTTTCGCTGTATCTACAGCAAAAATCTGGTTCAGACCTGATTCAATTCTACACACCAATCTACGGATTAAACACAGACAAGTAAATTCTAGTAGTCGAAAATCAGACCACCAGAGGTAGAGGTTGCCATCAATGACATCTTAATAAACTTAGTTGCTCAGGCAAAACAGCTTGCTTATGGTGACTAAAGCTCTAGTTGATAGTTTGCTGACTATCACTACTGTTAGTTCACGAAATACATTAGAGCTCAAAGTGCCAGTTTAACAACTCGCGCTCAGCTCAATTCAGTAAGCTAAAGCTGAACAGACTACCCTCACAAAATCACAACATTGAAACAACAAATCCCCACGGCTCTATGTATCACCTTTCAGTCTCGCATCTGCATCCCATTCTACACAACAATCTACACAGTAAAGATATAAAAGTAAATTTCACTAGTCGAAAACCAGACAGCCTTTTCTACTAAAACACGACTGTTAATCGCTTTACCAACATTCTGACAGTCTGACAAGACATTGAGCTTTAATTGTTCTTTTTAAGCCACAACTTACAATTGTTTCATGAAATAGCAGCGCCACACTGTCACCACTCACCCGTGTCCGACAAACACCCGAGTGTCCGACACTTTTGGGCCTAGTCTGAGCAACAAAAATCGGATATCCCACTAAACTGATAATCAGTAATCAGTGATGCCCTAACATTATTACCAGAAACATCCAGTTTACTCAGTACTAAAACAGAGATCCAACATCATTCATTCTTTTTAGCTACTAAACATATATACATCCATTAAAAATCAACAAATTCAAACAAATACCACATACTACTAACAATATAACGAGTTAACCCATAAACAAACAAGAAACAAAACATGATTACAAAAACACTAATTTAAACAAATTACCAGCTTATGGGAGTTGTGTTCTGCAAGATACACCTTAAAGAACTCAGGGCTATCTATTGGCTTAGATATACAGGGCCTTCCTCTTTTTTTTGAAAACCTTGCCATCATTTCTCTCTCTCTCTCTACACAATTCTTCAAGCTGTACCAAAATACAAACTTCATAACAAATATGGATAATTAAATAGAAAATACTAAACTCAATTTAAGGTCAAACCCATAAACACTAACACTTGAAAAAAACCACTTACATAAAATTTGATGCTTTCTTTTGTAGAGGCCAAAGTTTCACCTAAGAGATATTTGGTTATTTGTGTGTGCCTAAAATGTTTCTTATACAAGTTATAAATTGCAAAGTTTCCAAATATAGCGAAGAACTGATGAGTATAGAACATAAAGCCATAAAGGGTGGTTGGATAATAGCTTGAATAGCACGACTTGAGTATTCAGGAAGACTGACAAAAATGTGGGTATTCATGTATGAGACTGAAACAGAGTAATGCTGCATGAAAGCTGATGATTTTTACTGATTTGATGATGCTCTTTCATAGAATGATGTGTCCAGCTTTTATGACATTAGAAAGGGTAATGTTTGAATTAACTGGTTTACGCCCCTCTGCCGTTTCATAAACCCGCGTACGTCTATGTCATGTTAGATAGGGAGGGGCGTTGATTAGTTGATTCATGCCGTGGATTAATACCTCCCCTAAGAAAGTTTTAGTTACCGTTGGTACACACGGTTTTTATCCGTTCACTAACAACTTACAAGTCAAAAAAAGGTGAAATTATTTTTATGTGTGTTTTTCATGAATTAATACCTTCAACTCCCAACAAGATGACCCTAAAAAAGAAAAAACCAAGAAGAGTAGATAAGGGACGTCATTGTTTGTGTTTGATTTGAACACAGTTGTATTACCGTTTTATATCACTACTTGTTCGAGAAATCATGCACACTACGGATTACATTACACTTCAAATCTCATTTACTTTAGTTCCACCAACAAACCTCGTTATCAGTGTCGTGACTATAGTATACATCAACACATCACAATGTTACGTTGATCGTTCATATTTCCTCCCAAAGTTTTAACTGGATAAAGATTAAACTTGGGAAGCCAATGTAGGGGTAGGGCCTTTGTACTTTCACAACAATGCAACCTGTCTACCTGAAGTTTTGCCAAATGTATTTTCTGTATTTATTTCAACTGAACTCCTGAGTCAAAAAGTTTGAGAAGTGTATTCAATTTTGAGTGCTGATAAACCAATCACTGTGATTGGGTGTACAGACCCAATCACAGGGGCAAAAAGGTCAACTTTCCAGCAAACCCCAAACAGCCCACCTCCGACCACCGCGCTACACCCCGCAACCACGCGCACCACCACCGGAACCCCACCCAGCCCACCGCCCCACTCCGTCGACCCACCTCCCCACCCCGGAATACCACCGGCTTCGCCGGAAAAACGAAAAGACACCCTAAGGAGAGTGGGTGTTTGAATGGGTTTGGTGAACCCTTTTTAGGGTGGGGTGCTCTTAAGTGGGCGAAAAAAGGGTTTAGGGCCCCACTTCCCGGCGCTGCTAACGCGGCACCGGAAAGTGGGGCCCTAAACCCTTTTTCCGTTGAGTGTAGAGGCAACTCGTGGGGGTGGGCGGGTGGAAGAAGGGGGTGAGGAGAGAGAGAGGGGTATGTGAAGGGCAATTAATCTGAGCCATAGGATAAGAAAAAGCAAGATGAGTGGCCCAGAAAATGCCACCAATCCGTGATTGGCTCTTTATTGCTAATCACAGTGATTGGTTTAGTGAAACTCTTCAATTTTAACACTGCAGGAAATAAAAACACATACTTTGTCTACTGAAAATTAAGAGGTAAGTAGTTCAAGTGTACAACATTATTTCACTGAGTACTCGTACAAAACATCCTATGGGCTATGTCACTAGGACACTTCATTTTTTCGTGTCGCCTTTGGGCACAAGTACGGACACTAGACATTTCATTTTAGGCTAGCATGACGGAACTTTCACGAATTAGCCTAGTCCGACGGTTGGACAGGTATTAACAAGATAGATACTTGTAATCGAGTCCAAACAACTTTACAATAACAATCCTTCACCACTGAATGTTCTTACCGGAGATCTGCACTAGTATAATCTCTTTGATTTTTCTCCGCTTAGTAAGGATAATCTCAAACTGACATTTATCTCCTACCACAAGTTTGTGTTTCTCATAACATCTCCGCCACCCACGGACCAGCACGACTCGGTGATCAGGCCTCTGCCATATGGTTAATATCTCCGAGAACCCATTCTGACCGCGAAAAGTTAGCTTTTCCGGGAATCCTACTTTGGGTGGAATTATGTTATACACGTCCATGATGTCTCGAGGAATGAGCTGCACAGAGCAAACATAGATTTTGTTTTACAAACTACAATATGCATGTAACAGCATAAGATGAAGCGGGTAAAATGTATCTAACAAGTTCGGCTATACTTGCATCAGACAGCTAAAATAAGTTTCATGTAGAGATTTTTACACATACATTCATCGCTGAACATTTGTACTGTAGTAGTAGTAGCATCAGCATTAAGTTATTACCAGTTGAATGCGCATAACCTTTTGAACAACCTTTACAAATCTGATCTTGTTAGCCTCAATGTTCCTGTCTGTGTTATCCTTGATTGTTACACAAGGGCCTGCAAGCATACGAATCATTAGTTATTTAGCAACGCGACACATTAATACGAGAAAATGCAACTGGGCTCTATTTCCGAACAGGACAGATAATAGAGGCTAAACTTAATCAAAGAACAGACCTTCAGATACTTTATCAGTAATTGCAGAAGTTAATCCATCTGATCTTGCCTCTGGCTCAACCTTCACAACAGGCTGAACACCGGAGGCAATAGCTTCGTTCCTCTGACATCCACTTGTGCCGAATATTCTGACAGAAAACCCGGCATTCCCATTGTATTGGAACACTAAGAACTCTCCTACCACCACACGATTATCGCGCACATATGCTTCCCATCCTTCCCCCATGTATACCTTGTCTTCTGCATTTTCCAACTTTACCTCCCAGAATTTACCCTGTGAGTTCTCTAAAACTACAGTCTTTGGGACGTTTCCATTGAATTTCTTAACAAAAGGGGGCGGTATCAACTGCAGGAATCACCATGCACATTAGATCAGTCTACTAAATGTCCTTCAATTTACTCCTTTCATCTCCAAGTATCACAAAACTAAGGCACTTTAACTATCTTTTCTCATTTCTAGTTTTGCTATGTCTTCTGTACTTTAGCAAAAATATTACCCAATTTCACATGCAACATTTGTTACTAGACAACAGACCAACCTCATGATGATGTAATTACACGACAGTAACAACATTACAAGTTCACGCGCGACTGTGCCTCAAAAGCTCCTGTCTAGTGTCTACACCAAGGTAGGGGATCTGATGTGTGCATCCTAACCCCTATGTCCGAAACTACAATGAGGTTGTTTCCGAATGACCCACAATCAAAAATACGTCTCACATTACAAGAAGCACATAATTGACTCTGATACATGCTAGAGAAATCGACTCCTACTTCACAATATAAGGTCGGATAGAGTTACTATATAACCCTAATGCTTCAGAGTCAATCAAGTTCATGCCAGAGAAGCCAACAGAAGACAAATCTAGATATGACTATATGATCATCTAATAATGGTATGAAACATTGTACCAAAAAAAATAATGATATGAAACAAATAACGTCCGAACTTATTTTGGGACGGCTAACATAACACGTCATATCAAATAGAAATGCGAAAAAGTAATATAAACAAATCAGAAATTAACCCTAATGCTTCAAAGTCAATCAAGTTCATGTTAGGGAAGCCAACAGAAGACAAATCTAGATATATGACTATATGATCATCTAATAATGATATGAAACAAATAACGTCCGAAATTATTTTGGAACGGCTAACATGAAACGCCATATCAAATAGAAATGCGAAAAAGTAATATAAATCAGAAATTAAAGGTTACCATTTTCCTGGAATAATGTTCTGGCAGAAAAACCCTAAAGAAGTGAGCAGAATTTTGTGGCTTAGACGACCATCTTGCCATCTTTTCTTACAAAACCCACCAAACTTGAGAAAGAAGGGACTGCAAGTTTCACATAAATTCATAAGAAAATAACTTCATGAATTTATGACATGCAACTAAGAAGTAAGCAATTAACTGATCGTGGTCAATGTGTCTGTCCTGCCACATGCAAGCTTCTGTGTTTTACTGTAGAGGTAGTACTACGCCACTATAGTATACTAAATTATTACTACTCTCCACATGCTGCGGAAGATCCTTCTCCGAAAGAGAGGGTTACCATGATTTGAACTCGAAACGTCATGCACATTGAGGCTAGTTACTATGTGAAACGATCGTCTCCACCAAAATTACCTTTCTACTATTGAGTCTATAATTAGGTTTTTGGATATGGAGATTTTGAAGGAGAGGCGAAGTCGCGAAGATACACATTCTATTGTTTGGATCAAGGATATGGAGAATACTCTGTGAATCCTTTTTGTTTGAAAAGCGAAAATTTCAGATCATTAGACAGGAAAACGGAATTCATCATTTGGTAATACATTCAATGTACGCGGTACGCCCCAAGTGTATGTGTATCATCTCTCAACTCGAAACTGAATGCTCTAAAATGTTACATCATGTATTTATGGGCCGATGAATGCACAAATTCAATTTAGACAGATGAGGGTTGAGACGTTAAAACCTAGTGAGGCTTGTCTCCAGTGTTTTCAAAAAAAGAGAGGCTGCTATTAAGGATTTGGAACGTCACCGGCGCTTGATGGTTGTGGACGGGGCTGTCTGATCCGGTGGTGACCGGCGCTCACCTCTGAATGTGTACCAGTATAATCTCTGACCTTCCTCTTCTTAGACAGGATAATCTCAAACACACATTCATCTCCTTCCACAAGTTTATGTATTAACATTTCGCCCACCCACGCAACAGCACAACCCGGAGATCACTCCTCTGCCATATGGTTACCGTCTGCAGGCAGCTTGATTTTGGGGTTGAAATTTTGTCTCTATTTTACATTGATGTGATTCAACAGACTACACACACCCAAATCTGCAAGCTAAAACCAATCTACCCTACTTGTTAGCTTCTGAGTTTTGGGAGAAACTCGTACCAGGTGTAGCTCTTTAATCCTTCTCATTTGATCAAGGATAGCTTCAAACTCGTATTCATCTCCATCACGAATTTGGCTCTTTTCATGGAACTGCCTCCATCCACCCGTCAGCACAACGTGGCGATCCTGCCTTTGTAGGAGTATTCCTGATTGTGAAAATCCGCTTTGATTGCGGAGAATTATCTCTTGAGGGACTTTAAGCTCGGGACGGGTTATGCTGCACTTGTCGATGAACGCTGAAGGAATGTTCTGAAAAGTGGAAATTGAATCCATTAGAAAGATCCATTGACAGGTTTTAGATTTAGTCTTGAACCTGATTCAAGAAAATATAAATCCCAAAATGATGATCAAGTTCAGTAACAGTGGGATGCTGCTCTTATTAGTTTGGACACTTCTACCAAGAGTTGTGCATCCCTTCAAAAAAAAAAAAAGATTTGTGCACTTCATCTTCTAGTATAATCAGAGAGCGTCTTATACAAGTTCGACCACACGGTAAAATCAAATAAGGAGTTCACAGGAGTAGCAAGAAAGAGTAGAAGTTACCATTTCATAATGCTTCTTTCCATTGTCAACTTTTGTAAATCGCAAGTTTTTTGACTCGATGTTTTTTTCTGTTGATACTTCGTTTGGCATGTCCTCTAGCTCAACCTTCACAACTGGATGGTGAATGAATCTCGAAGTCACATCTTTCTCGCATCCGTCTATACCAAATGCTTTGACAGTGAATACATAATTTCCGTCATATCGGAATACCAAGAACTCTCCATGCTCTAAAGAGCTATCCTTTACATAGCTTTCCCAACCCTTTGTCATAAGTACCTTGTGTTCCTCTCTTTCCAACTTGATCTCCCATGTTTTACCGAGTAGACTTTTCAAGGTGGCTTTCTCCGGAATCTCTCCTTCTAAGTGCTTCATGAAAGCAGGAGGTATCAGCTGTATAATGAGGCAGTTAGCATAACACAAGTACACAATAAAAGCCACAATAACTCAACAAGGGATAGGCACACTTGTTTCTTATAATGTTTCATAGGCTAATTTTCACCCTTGGAAGCAGATGCAACTATGCAAGTATATATAAAACTCGACATGTTTTTTAATCCATCAATTCCAAAAATCACGAAGACTATAAGAAGTTAGAGGTGAGTTGACCGCCAAAGAACAAAACTGAAGCCAGTCATCACCAACATCCTAATAAACTGCAATTGTTCTGGTTTCATGACGTGTTTATAGTGAATGAACTCACAGTCTGTGAGGAGCAGCTCTAGGTGAAAGTTTGCCGATTCTCACGACTACTGACCGAGGGATGCATTAAGCTCCTAGTCCCCCCCCCCCCCCCCTTCCAAAAAAAAAAACAAAAGTCCTAGTCCAATTAACTTACTTAGAATGTGAGATTATGTTAAGCTTCTATTCAATCTAGATCGCGGTTAACTCATTCAGTCAGACCTCTAGCCAAGTTAAACCGACAACCCTCGGGAAATCATAATTTTCGAGCAACAAAACTTCATGGGTCTATGTATCAGCAATCATATCCAACTTAACCAGTGGATTAACTAACCAAAGATAGTCATCTTTGCTGTATTAACCAACAGCATCGAGGTACTTATAGTATGTTTAAACACATGCAATCTACACACTAAAGACTGTCATGTAAACTCTATTAGTCGAAAATCAGACAGCATATTCCTGATAAAATGCGACTATGTTACTCCACTTCTACTTCCTCCCACTCAAGTCGCCTTACGGTCTCTCCGGAAAGACACTCAACCCTTCACTGTAACTCTCTAAGCCAACAACTTAAAATTGATTCACGAAATAGCAGTGTCCCCCTACCACCCAATTCCAACACACACCCGTGTCCGACACTTTCAGCCTAACCTGACTATAATACTCCTCTTCTACTTCCCCCCACTCAAGTCGCCTCACCGACTCTCCAAAAAGACACTCAGCTTCAACCTTTCATTGTAAACCAACAACTCAAAACTAACTCATAAAATAGCAGTGTCCCCTACCTCACCCGTGTCCGACACTTTCGGCCGAGTCTGAGTAACAAAATCAGATTTCCCACTCAGACCAGATTACCAAAATTCAGTGAAGCTATTCCAAAATAGCCAGGAGCTTCTAGCTTACTCAACCAGAATTCAAACATCATTCTTTTTCAGCTACTAAACACACATGCATCCACTGAAAACAAAATAATTTAAACAAAAAATACCACTATTGCTACTATAATCAATTAATCAAGAAACCAAACATGATTAAACAAAAAAAAACAATTACATTAGATTAAATCAAAATTACCAGCTTCTGGGAGTTGTGTTCAGGAAGATACACTTTAAAAAACTCAGGGTAAAATTTAGGCTTGGATTGAGAGGGATTTCCTCTTCTTTTTCTTCTTGAAAACCTGACCATTGTTGCTTCTCTCTCACTCTTTCTCTTCACAATTCTCCAAGCTGTACATACACAGTCAAAATCAAAATTCTTGAAAATTATATGCAAGTTAATTAATTTAACAGCAAACCCATAAATACTAACCACTAAAAATACGGAGTAATAACTTACATCAAATTTGATGATTTTTGTAAAGCCAACTTTTAACCTGAGAAATTTTTGGTATGTGGGTCTTTTTCCTATTTTTTGCCAGTAAAATTGGAATGTTTCCTTAAATTCAAACAGTTGAAAAGTTAGCATAAAAGCTTGTTGAATACGCTTGAAATGGGTTGGGTGTTAACTGTTCAGGGAGATTAGCAAGAACGTGGGGGTGGACTCATTGGTGTTGGATCTGTGGAACAGAGAAAAAAAATATGAGGATTGATTTTTTTTACTTTAATTAATTATTACTGATTTGCCAGTAAAAATGTTTTCTTTTTTACCTTAAAAAAAAGATGTGGTAAGAACTTAATTATTAAGTCATACCGTGTCACTAACGTATTAGGATCCTCTAGAGTTGAAAATCAACTCTACTTGGTAGAGTTTGCCTAAAAAGACAAGAATAAAATTTTTAACAATTTATTTGTGACCCTTAAAATTCTTTTCATTTTGTCTTATTACTTATTTTGGTAAACTCCACCAACTCTACATAAAAGAAACTCTAGAGGATCCTTTCCCGTCACTATTAGATCAAAATATGTCAACATATATAAATGTCTTACATCATACGGAGTAGAACTTACCAACTTTGTTGAGTTGACTCCGTCATCCCATTGTAGTAAACATTAAATTCCTTTCACCTTTACATCCTTTCTTACCAATGTGTCCGTTACCAACCTCAAACTCTCTCAATTAGAAGCAAAGTAAGTAAATAATGTTAAACGTGTTGATTCGTTTGTATAATGTTCCGACCTTTTTTTTCATATACTCCGTATTGCTCCACTTGTTTAAGAAATAATCCACACGACACTCATTCAAATCACTTTAATGTCACAGCAATGTAACCATCTAATTATAAATTTTGAGTCTTTCCAAATGTGACTTACGAGCCATGCATTCAATTTAACATAACATAAAAAGGATCAAACTTGTGTCTACTGAACATTTGAATTTAGCACAAATATTACTAGCTTAATTACACAACATCCTATATTGCTCGGACGTCATTTTTTCAGGTCGCCTTTGGACAAAAGAACGGACACTAAACATTTCACTTTAGGCTAGGATTATGTTAATTCAAATATTAGCCTATTCCGACACTTAGACACGTACCAAGGTCGCATAGTACTTGTAATTTGTAATCGAGTCCGGGCAACAAATATGTTTATTTAAAGCTGAGTCTGTGCATCCAAAACCTGCAACTTAATGCCAACTTCACAGCATTCTTCACCTCTGAATGTTTACCAGTACAATTTCTTTGATCTTTCTCCGCTTAGACAGTATAACTTCAAACTCACACTCATCCCCTTCCACAAATTTGTGTATCTTGTAACAATTCGCCCACCCAACTGACAGCACAGCCCGGCGATCAGGCCTCTGCACTATGGTTACCACCTGCTGGAACCCATTCTGGCCGCGAAAAATGAGCTTCTTTGGGAATCCCACTTTAGGTGGAATTATATTATGCACTCTTAAGATTTTCTGAGGAATCAGCTGCAAACATAGATTTGTTTCAGATTACAAAGACCAGCAAACTGCACATTTCATCTATCAATCTGATAATCTGAGACAGACAGTAGTGCATCTATGAGTTCTGTTAGAGTTTTCATACCCCTTAAGAAGGTTATATATCGAGTACACGATATACTAATAACATTGTTAAAGTATATGCATGGACTGCAGAAGTAAAATGTATAACAAGTTTAATTTCATGTAGGAATTTGTACACAAAGTTTCGGCATTTAACATTAGCAAGAGTGACCCAATTAAAAACGCGAAATTTACCAGTTCAAGCCGCATCTTGTCCTGAACAACTTTTACAAATCTGATGGTGTTAGTCTTAATACTCCTGCCTGCTGTCGTATCCTTGATTGTTACACAACGGCCTGCAGGCATACGAATCATTAGTTAGTACGACAACATAATGAATCGAGGATATGTGGAACCTCGTTTTGACCTATGTGTCTAACAAATTCGATATAGCTAGGCTAAACTTGTTAAAAAAGATCAGACCTTCTGATACTTTCTCAATAATTTCAGCAGTGAATCCATCTGATATTTCCTCTGGCTTAACTTTCACGATAGGGTTAATACCGGAGGCAGCACCTTCGTTCCTCTGGCATCCACTTGTGTCGAATACATTGACAGAAAACCCGGCATTCCCATTGTATTGGAACACTAAGAACTCTCCGATCACCACACAATTATCGCGTACATAAACTTCCCATCCTTCCCCCATGTATACCTTGTCTTCTGCTTTTACCAACTTTACCTCCCATAATTTACCCTGTGAGTTCTCTAGGATTACCGTCTTTGGGACATTTCCGTTGAATTTATTCACGAAAGGGTGCGGTATTAACTGCAGGATGATTGAAAGAATCAACCAAACAATGCAAAATCATCTCAGTGAGAGGTATGTAAGAGGTCCAGTATAGTACCATATACGCAACAATGCAACATGACCCCTATGTTCAAAAACGTTGTTTTGTTGAGAAACCGACTCCTACTTCACAATATAAGAAATCAAGAATCACTGATTCTAATGCGTACGATTTACTTAAATAGTTACATGCTAGGGAAACCAACAGCAAATATTGATTTAGATATGACAAATGAGCATCGTCATGAAACAAGAAGAACAACAGTAACAAATACTATGTATATAGCAATAGCAGAAACTGTCACGAATTATATATTTTGGTACGGCTAACATGAATCATCATATAAAATGGAATTACAAAACATTGTGAAACACGAGTTTCTGAATTTAAAGATGATTACCAATTTGTTGGAATTATGTTGTGGGAGATAAACAGTGAAGAAGTGAGCAGAATCTTGTGGCTTACACAGAGTTTGACATGGGCTTTCTCTTCTTCTTGACGATCTTGCCATGTTTATGATGTTTGCGTACACAACACACCAAAGAGGAAAAGAATAGGGAATAGGAGTATGAGTTATGACAACCAAATGGGGTAAATAGCATTTACACGTACACTGTGTCTGTGACTCTGTGTCATGTCAATGTCACTTTAATGCTTCGAACATCACTTGATTGTACTCCTGATGAATGTTTGTATTAGAGAAAAAAATCCCCTGTGGTTCTATGTAATTAGCCATCTAATAATCTAATATAGTACATGATTACATGACTTCACATATGCCTAACTGCCTAAGTATATGAAGAGATATGCATTCATATACCTACATAACTACATGGGAATAATTACTTACAACTGTTACAAGTTACAAGTTATATAATTAGTTTGGATTGCTTTTGTATTTAAGTTTTACGGCAAATTGTACACAACACTAGATGACCCTTGATGATATCAGAATTACGTTACTGTTCCAATTTTATCAGATGTCCCCGAAGGGAAATATGTTACAATTGGATACGTATAATTCGTTGTATATCCCATATACCAAATTTACTCGGCGGAAGGAATAAAAATCATCCCGTATTAGACCAAGTGTTTTATCCTATTGTATGTATGTGTCATTTTACGCACCGCATTAGTCGAAATCTTATCTACTCACATCATAAGCCTAATAATAAAAAGTTGTTTATTTTGGAGCTTCTCTAAGAGTCTAAGAGTCTAACCTTGTCGATTATCTAGTGCTCCCGGGTTTCTCAGCTTTATCGCGAAAGTACAAAACATGTAAACTCTTCCTCAACTTCGTTCGGTTCGCTATGGTTGAATAGTATACAAGTATATATGTAAATAATGCAAGGTCTTCCTACTAAGAGTGTCATTGCAACTCAAATTAGGCTTTTCCTTATAGTATGCATCTTCATGTCATAATCCTTGATAAGTTCTAAATTTCTCATACGATATATCAAACATATTTAGGTCATCTTCAAAGTCTTATTCACAAGGTTAAAATAGTCTCTAACAAACATTCTACAATACTCCGTCAATCCAAAAAAAAAAAAAAAAAAACTATAAATTTTTTCATACCAGTTTCGCTTTGCTTCCGATTCAAATTCCGATTCCGGTTAAACTGTTACTCTCCCTTCTTAGCCCACCAACAAGCCAAACTTCGTTGACTTACTATCTTTCTACACCGCTACAAACAAATTAAAATTCTAGTGAAAGTAAACTAAAACCGTAGATTGTAGTATAAGGCTTCCACATTACGCTTTCTTTCACATCCACTCTCACTCACGTTTCCTCCTTCCAGCAGACCACCATCAGACCACCACACCACCTTCACTAATCACCTCCTTAATCACAATATCACCATTAAAAAAAAAACTCATAATTAACAGCTTCAAATCAATTAATTAATTAATTAAATTAATAACCATGCCGCCCTCACCTCCGTCCGAACCAACGGAAAATACCGAAACTACCCTCAACGCCGTCACCTTCAACCAAGACGGCTCCTGTATCTCCGCCGCAACAACCACCGGCATCATCATCCTAACCACCGCTCCGTACACAGAACAATTCCGCCGCCCGTTCACCCCCGGCGGAATCTCCGCCGCCACCATGCTCTTCCGGTCCCCGCTCTTCGCCCTCTTCGGCGGCCACTTTCCGGCGAACAAAGTCATGATTTACGACGACAACAAAACCGCCTGCATCGGCGAACTCAACTTCCGTACACCGGTCGTCTCCGTCCGCCTCCGCCAAGACCGCATCGTCGTCGTCCTCGCTAAGAAGGTTATCGTTTACGCTATCGTGAACTTGAAGCTTCTTCACTCAATTCCGACCGTCGAAAACCCTAAGGGGTTGTGTGAGGTGTCCGCCACCGCGAGATCCGCCGTGCTGGTTTGCCCTGGGTTGCGTGTTGGAGAAATTAGGGTTGAGAGTTACGGTAGCAACGGTAGCGTGAATAAGACGAGGTTTATTCCGGCGCATAATACGATGATTAATTGCTTAGGGTTGACTATGGATGGGCGTTATGTTGTTTCTGCTAGTGTTAAGGGGACTTTAATTAGGGTTTTTAATACCTTGGATGGCACTTTATTGCAAGAGGTAACGTATTCTTTACGATACTAATGATATTATGATAAGCTTCTTTTCTTTTAGTTGGTGATGATCATGTGATTGCAATTCTGTAGTTTTATTTGTGTTGATTGATGATTTAATGCTGTTTAAGGTTTATGGTTTGATTTGATGGTGACATTTTATTTGGTATGGTTGGATTCGCAATGATTAGTAGTGAAAAGTTTGCACCTTTAGCTGGGATTCTAAGTTGCGTGGCGAATACTTTTTAGCTTAGATGAGAAAGGGTGGGATTTTTTTCCGGTTAGTATAGATTTTGCGTGGTTGGAGTAAAGGGTAGTCGTGAATAATGATGATTTTCGAGTGAGTGAGTTTGCGTCTTTTGGTAGAATCTAGCTTGCAGTTGTATTACATGGATTCACAATGATTAGTAGTGATGAAGTTTGCACCTTGAGCTGGGTTTCTAAGTTGCGTGGCGAATACTTTTTAGCTTAGATGGGAAAGTTTGTATCTTTTCCAGTTAGTAAAGTTTTGGCGTGGTTGGAATTGAGGGTAGTTGTGATTTGTGAATTTTGATGATTTTTGAGTGATTGAGTTTGCGTCTTTTGGTAGAATCTAGCTTGGATTTCTATTAAATGGAAAAGATGTTTGCTTTCTAGGTTATATCTTAGATATAGTGAGGTTTGTTTCTTTTAGGTTTAGTAGTGTCATTGATCAAGTTTGTGAATTATGGGAGTAATCAGAGGATGGTGCTTATTGTTGCTCATGGGTTGAGCTTTTGAGAGTAATTGCTCAGTTTAGGTAAAGTTGAGAAACATGGGTGTAGCCGATTTAGGAGGGATTTGGTGTGATTGGTAGGGATAGTTATATGAGGATGATTTGGCGTGGTTGGAATAATGGGTATTTGTGAATGATGATGATTTTCGAGTGACTGAGTTTGCGTCTTTTGGTAGAATGCAGCCTGCAGTTCTGTTACATGGAAAAGATGTTTACTTTCTACGTTATCTTAGTTATGGTGAGGTTTGCTGCTTGTAGGTTTAGTAGTGTCATTGATTTAAGTTTGCGGATTATGGAAATAATCAGAGGATGAATTATTACTGCTACTGGTCTGAACTTTGAAGAGTAATTGCGCAGTTCTAGGTAAAGTTGATAACATGGGTGTAAGTTAGGAGGGATTTGCTGTGATTGGATTAGGGATAGTTAGATGATTGTTTGGTAATAAAGTTTGTAATCTTTGTATCTTTGGTGGAGCTTTGGGTTCTAATATCATTGTGTCGTGAATAAAAGCTTCCTTGATCACTTTTGGTTGAGTATCCTTCATATAAGGTTGGAATTGATATTTTGCGTCTTAGGGGTGAGGTTATAAAGTCTGATGCAGTCCTTGTTGGGTGATGAAAGTATATGTGAATGTGATATACTCTTACAACAGAGTGAAGGCTTTGTAGCTATACTAGGGGCATGCTGCATCTAGGCTTTGGTGACGGTGATAGGCTTTTTACATCTATTTAAACTGAAAATCTGCTTGTTCATCAACATATCATTAGAAGTGAAGTGGTATTGTGCCCTTCATCAGTGTCTAGTTTAAATCGCTATGTATTCCTGATAGCCGAACATTTAAATTGACTTCAGGTATTACTCGTTATTTGAAATCATGCACGCTTGAATTGAAGTTTTTTCTGGCTGCATACGAATATCTTTTGATGTGCATGAGTTTTCCTGTTGGCACTCCTTTGTATTTTTCGCTAACTCAATTTTGTTCGAGATATAATACTATAAGCGGGAGTCCCGGAGAACTTTGTGGAGTGAGTAGTCCCAATTTAGATCAGATCTATTTTGAGCTTGTCTCTGCATTCGGACACAAGAAAGCTGTGATGTTTTTTTTTTACTGCTGCATGTATTCTACTTTTTGTCACTTATACGCGGATGAATTCTTTCTTTGAAACATTTATGTCTCATTAAATCAGCATGCGGATACATGAGTAACAATGTTATACCATACCATTTACATACGTGTACCTTGTTGATAGTGCTTTTGTAACATCAGTTTCAATATGTGTGTTATATGTTTGTATAGGTTAGAAGAGGAACTGAGAAGGCGGAGATACATAGCTTAGCGTTTTCTTTAAATACCCAATGGTTAGCAGCGTCAAGTGACAGGGGAACAATTCATGTTTTTGCCTTGAAACTGGATTCAGGATCTCTAGGAAACAATGCATTGCGAAATCCTCCTGAAGAACCAAGTTCTCCACGTTCACCCATGTCATCTATTTCTTTTATGAAAGGTACCTTCATTTACATGACTATCTGGTAATTCTTTGAGTACCAACTTTTACTGGACTTGGCTGTTGACTGTTGAGAGATTATTCTCCCCTTGTTTGATAAGTAATTCTAAGATGCGATGTTGGCTGGTAACAGAGTGGTCTAGTTTTAAGTGTTTGAATGCTTGACTTGAAGGAAAAGCAGGGCCATTTATTTAAGCGTATAATGAATCCCGATACTTAACGGGTACTTGGGCACAGTTACCAATATAATTTTGTTCACTTACATGCTTAGTCATGTGTTTGGGGCTATGGCAAAACCTATTTGCTTTTAAATTTCTACTGATATGGACGACCTGCGCATTCATTTTTATGAGTGTAATCTTGATTATCTACTGCAGGTGCATTACCCAAGTATTTCAGGTCAGAATGGTCATTGGCGCAACTCCACTTGAAAGAAGGTATTAGGTATATTGTCGCCTTTGGCCGTGAAGAAAGCACAGTTGTGGTAGTCGGCATGGATGGAAGGTAAGGTTTCGAGAAAGTTAAATTGTGAACTGCATTTATGTGTCCTATTATTCATCGTTTTTCAACTATTTTTGAATCCTTGAGCATGGCCTGCATGAAAATCCGTCGGTGTCTGTTTCTGCCAACTATACCTACATATATTGATTCTAGTGATTTTACTTCTTACTGGGTGGTGTTTATGTTTGCTCATTGGCTCATCGCATGTCTGTTGCACTGGAATTCTACTTGCATGTTCTGATTGCAGCCTCTTCTATGTTTTCAACATCCACGTAAGGCTTGCGTGCATCTTCCCCCCCCCCCCAAATCCCGCCATAGGCGGGAGCCTTTTAGGCATTGTGATAATGTTGTCGTTGTTGTTGTAAGAGATTCCTGATTTCCTACTATTTGCTGAAACAATGCGAGTAATCTCGGCAGTACCAAACACAACTTCCCATGTACCAAGCAATTTGCCTTATAGCCCTTCCAAAAAAAAAAAGTGATTTGCCTTGTAGAATATCATCTGCATTCCGTCACTTTGCTAAGTTGATATTGTCGAGTTCACTGTATGTTGCTTCTTGGCCATCTTCTTGAAAGCCGGCTTTTGACTAGAATAAAATTTCTGTCTGCCATAACAGAATAGATTGCTTTTTATGTGTATGTCCTAGAACCATGAGTAGGTTGTTCTCTGTTTGAAATGCATTTTGAAGATTGTTTCTCATTTTCGTTTTTGCTTTGCTCTTACCCGAGTGATGAATTTTTTTTAATACAGCTACTATCGGTGTAAGTTCGATCCTATATCTGGTGGAGAGATGGAACAGCTTGAGCATCACAATTTTATGAAAGCAGAAGAATCATCCGAAAGCTGACATTGACCTGTTCAATTCAAAATGTAGCTTCAATGTTACAGTTTTGGTGCTTCATGTACTGTTATTCTTCTTCCTTTTTAGCCCTTCTTGGAAGGATTTTTTAGCATGTAAATAGGCAACAAATACATAGATTGAGCGTGTCCATTTTCGTTGGCTGCTATAGAATTTGTACATACCAAAAATACACAATATCAATAAAATTTTACAAGAGTATATGCCGGCAGTTATTATTTCCAGTGTTTCTTTACCCCTCCAGTACAGCGTTGGACTGGCAAGAGGTGGATGCTATATCTAGACTCAGATGGTTTCATCATCAGTCACGAGTTAAGCGAGAGCGCTGTCGAAATACGTCTAGAGCTTGTCTACAGGTACAAGAGCACTCCAGGTATCATAGAGATTAAAGAGGGACATTTTCGCTAACATGTCACTGTCAGCTAACAAATCAGATTAAAGCCTAATGCCAACGGTTTCACTTTTTTTTTTTTTTTTTGGCGACTTGGTGTATGTGTCTATCGATGAGGTGCTCGGAAGTCAGATCAACACCTGAGACAAGGGCGCAGGGCTATGTTGCCTCTGAACAATGCGTGGACGGTATCTTTTGAGCAAAATAAGTCTGGACGGACCGGAAAAAAATGCTTTAATATTTACCTGATCGTCTCCTAGTTTCATAGGGTTACTCCTAACAAAAGTACGTTCGACATTGCAACAAAACCTTTATGTTACTATAAAGAGTATTAACAATACGTATACATTTTAATCACATCTGTTTCAAAATTAAAAAAGAGTCTCTCCTTTGTAGAATTCTGACCTCTGTCGATCGAGCGACAGTTAGTATGCATCAGAACGTCTGTAGTCATAAGTCATCTTGTTTAGAATATCTAGCTAGGGCTGAATTTCTTGTGCTTTGTCAGAGATTACATGTCTGGGTTTGCCTCCTCAGGGATCACAGTTAAAGTAGCGACAGCATCCTTAGCCCTCTTCACAACTACCTTCAGTGGCTTTCCCACTTGGTCATCCATTATCTCAATTATCTGTCAGAAGAAACAACTTCATCAGCATCTTCCAATATTGTGCAGCTGACGGGATGAAATCGAAAACCACATCAGAAACATAAAAGCACTTGTTAGACTTTTCGGAGTGTGTTTACTGACTTCCTAAACTGAGATGCTGAAGAATGGGTGCATTGAATTTTACGGCAGTCACTCAACAGTACACAACTTACTGGTGTTATGACCACAAAGCTGATCCATGGAGCAGCTGGCAAAGCCGTGATATCCTATTATGAGACAACCTACGTAATCTTTGTATGCAAAAAAGACAAGTACTTATTACAGTCTGAAGACATTACCTCCTTTATGCTTCCGACAAGCTTTCCATCAAATTCAATGACAACATCTCCTGGACGAAATCCAGCACGGTCGGCAGGAGAGCCAGGAGTAACCTGTTCGCAAGTTCAAAGGTTAGCAGTGGATATTCTAAACCATGGAGCAAATCTTCCAAAGTCGACCAAAACCTCCCAGAATCCATCCAGGAAGAAAAAAAGAATCAATTATTTCTGAAAATGCTCATATGCTACACTTAATTTTGTAATAAGATCAAAATCACCAATTAATGCATTACAGCAGAAATCAAGCTTCCAATGTTTCCATCTCCCTCAATCTTCACACTTTTAGTTCTGATTTTTTAACCTTTTGGACTGCAGAATTACTTCGGGAGAAACGCAATGTGACGTGCTAGTTTTGAACAATTGAAATTGATGCCAGAAAAATGCCAGAAGACCGACTAAATTTATTCCGGGAGCAAATCTGATACACAGTTAAAATGCCATCTGGCAAAATTTTGCACTTTTCAGTTAAAGAGACTTTAATACTATTTCAAGTACTTCAATCAGGCACAACAAGAACTCAAGTCAGCTTGTTTAACCTATATGGGTTACAAGTATACAACATCATATGAACATAATCCCGATCCCCACAAACAAAACGTATTGCTTCATCTATATCACATCCCAGCCATGCCAAAAAAAAACGTTGAACCATTTTGCAGGAAATTCAGGAGAGACAAGAACACAGTCTCAGGATAATACACTTCGCCGAAAAACTCCATGTGAGTGTTATGAAGATACATCAAAACAAACTAAACACCTCTACTACTTTACAATGGATATTAGCCACAGCTAGGTCCAAATTCTAAAAGCATACATACTAATATATCTAAATACATTTTCAGTCACCCATAAATCCGCTATCTCCAGTTTTTCTCCCCTGGAAATAATGGTCTACTAAAATTCAAACCCAGTTAAAACAGTAACACATTTACATGAGTCATGACTAAAAGCCTTCTTGGTATCTCACTCAAGTTGCTGGACCTCAGTTTGCAGTAGCCTTTGTTCGTATTACCAGAGCCCAAATCATGTTTGGGAACAATGAAAGCATTGGCACTTAGTTTCAATTCTGTATAGCTATTTTCCACCAAAACATCTAAGCAGCTTTCAGTATGAAAGTTTCTGCTTTAAAAGTAGACTTACTGGCATCTTCACCGAATACGTGTTTCTAGATTCATGCATTTAGTGTTAGGTTAATTAGCCCTATCCCCTATGACACATATCTGAGTGGTGTGCACAGAAGCAAACAGCTACAGCAAAATTATGCATTAGTGTTAGGTAAATCAAGCCTATATATCTGAGTGGCCTGCACATAACCAAAATGCTTCAGCAACAACTTAAGCTGCAGCAGTCATTCTGGGACTCTAAGTGGTGGCTTCCTATGGTAATCCCTCAAAAGATGCGCCGGGATGAGCCAAGATGAAGCCATTATGGTCCTCCTTACCTAACTTAATATAAAGTCCTTCCATATAAAAGAATCAGGAACATACCATTGGGACTAGGACCCCTCTGTCCACACTAGGAAATGCTGGATCTCTCTCTTTGAGATGAGGTAGGATCAAGTCGTTGAGATCAATCATTTTAAGTCCAAGCCAAGGTCGAACAACTCTCCTGCGCCGACAAGAACACATTACATAATCCAGTACTCCAATAGTAAAAGATGAAAGAAAACATAACGTATTGAGAAGAACATGAGCAGCTACCCTCTCTTCTTAAAGTGGTCTATGATTTTCGAGACGGAGTCTATCGGCACAGAAAAGCTCAAACCATCAGCAATGATTACTTTCATGTTATTAACACCAACGACCTCACCATCCATATTAACCAGTGGACCTCCAGAATTCCCCTGCATTTGCAAGATCAAGTCTCAAGTCAACTGAGGAACAAAATACTCGCACATTAGTTATACAACAATAAAATCAGAGGCTAAGAGGATCCCCCAGCAAGAGGCTTGTAAAGGATAAAACATATGCAAATATACTGCTTTTGAAAGACCCCTACGAAGACAAGACTAAATAACATATTCAGATGAGTCCCAAGTACTCACCATTACACTCCATGGTTTTCAAGAAGTTCATGATGTATAAATAACCAGAAAATAAGATGGGAAGCAAAACAGAGAAACCATAGTGAAAAATTCAACCACATTGAGACTCAGGAGTAGTACATAGTGCACTATGCAGTGTACAGACAACTACTGATTCACACAACTATTAATATCTGTCAACTGATATTGTTCACCCTTTTGGGATTTACTTCTTGTTTGGCATATATATATTTGTGATGCCCAATAAATGGTTTTATGCCTTAAGATATATAAAAGAACATGACTGGATAAATTGCTTACTGCATTGATGGCACAATCTGTCTGTAAGTATTCTCTTCTCATTCCACCAAGGCCAAGATCACTGCTCTTTCGGTCGACACAGCTTTTCCCATGGAAGAGTCAAAACCAAATCATTAAGACACTTAATAAGAAATACGTCTATGGAAACGACATAGTGCCAAATTATAAAGAGTTTACTAGTCAAGTTGCAGCTGAGAAGATGGCATTGTCACCTGTTGCCTATCTGCCAAGTTCCACACACAAAGTTTGTCATACAGCCTGCAACATCTTACCTACCTTACAATACCAGCTGTCACAGTGTTTTGCAGGGAAAGTGGACAACCCATTGCCACTACCCATTCCCCAGGACGTAGTTTACTTGATGACCCAAGCTTCGCAGCAGGTAGAGGCAACTTTGAATTGATCTTTACAATAGCAATATCAGAATGTAAATCAATATTCAAAACCTTGCCCTCAAAAGCTCGGCCATCTTGCAATGTCACCTCAACCTGCATAAATCACCAGCCCTGGTTATTTGCTAAGATAGTAAGTGTCTCAGAACAATGAATAATGTATACACCCTGATAACACACATGTAGGTGAGATTGGAAACCTTATAGATGATCCAGTTCAACAGTAGTGCCAACTAGTTAGTGCATATGTTGCCACTTATACGAGAGCCTGCCATAGTCAAACTCTTAATTCCACCCAGAGTACCATCTTGTTTTTAATGAGATACAAAAGTTGGACACTATTTTTCTACTCCCCGTCCTTTTGGAATGCAAGTTTGCAACACCTTAATTATTCAGCTATCACATGGATTTGCTACATTTTTTTTTTTTGGCCAACTTCAAGCTTCTGAAGTGACAGAGTGCCCCCTCATTTTAAAATACAAGAAGGCCCTCTTGGGGGTAAGACCAACCTGCAAAACGAAAATGACCACAATTTTGACCACTAACCCACCTTGCTGTCCTAAAACTTTGGCCTAAAAGTTTCCAAAAGAGGCAGAGGGAATACCATATAGGTAGAACACAGCCATCTCCATACATTTAGACATTTATACTCGACTAATGATACACCTGATTCTGTAAGAGTATCACTGGTTCGTGGTAAGTAACACCACTGTATCACTGGTTACTGCTAACACTAATGCATCTACAACTGACTTAAAAGGCTCCACCAAGTCGTATAAAACCAAAGTCAGTGATGACAAAGCAATCTACAAAACAGATAGGAACAGAGCTGAAGCCAAAGTCCAAGCCTGGATAATGTCCTGACTCAAGATCCGTGTATGGACAATGAAATTACAGTAGTGCTTTGTTAACTTTATATCTTACTAGTGTGGGGCCCTGAGCCCAGCTCACGCCCAGGCTACGTATATATATTTCTTACAGCTAAATTACAATAATGTAATTGATATCATTTTTACATTTTCGCCGCTAGTCAATTTAAACTACATTAACTCTATTTGTTGTATAGTATTATCTACTTAATATCATATTACTTTTTACTTTACCGAACCAGAAATACTCATAATATTTCCTCTAGTTGCTTCTAAAAAAAATTGAGCCTTTTTTGTTCCGAAGCTACTAAATCGTGGATTACACTTTGGTTCTGTCCAACTTTGACCTTTTTAAGTAGCCAAATGCCCAAATGTTCTCAAACCTTTCCTATGGACAGCCTTTGACTACCTTTGTTGGATATAAGAGCTCATTCTTCTACGTATTAGGGAAGTTCTTACACACATTACTCGGTGAGGATACCGTGTGTTTTTTTGCCGATTTTGGGATTTACTAGACTTTTGGCTCTAGTAACTTGCTAAGACTTATTATATCACATCTAGTGGATTCCAAAAAAAAATTGCGGCATTTTTGTTCGAGGACCATATTTGGCCAAGAACCGTGGATTATTTACTTCGGTTTTAGTCATTTTTGACCTTTTTTTTAAAGAAGCCAAATATTCTCAAAACTTTACTATGTACAGCCTGAGTACCCTTGTTGGATATGAGGGCTGGTTCCTCTGCTAGGAAAGTCTATAAGCCATTTCAGCGGACATCATGTGTGAGCCTATCAAGTGGCTCTTGTCGATATTTGGGAACCTACTATAAGTTTTTGACACATAGAGGCTTAAACACAAATTTGACTTGTTTTTGTTGCAAGGCCATATTTAGCAAAAAAAATGTAGATTACCATATACTTCGATTTATGCAATTTTGACCATCTTTTGGAAATAGAAAAATATACTCAAAAAAATTTGACCATACATTTTTTGGCTAGATTACCCTATACCTCGATAGTTTGGAGTGCCCTTGTTGGATACGGTGGCTAGTTCTTTAGTTCCACTGTCAGGGAAGTTCTTAACGCTCTTTCGGCACACGTCACGCTCTGAGGCTAGCGTGCCGATTTTGGGATTTACCAAAGGCTAGCGTGCCGACTATCATGCAAACACCCAAAATATGAACCTTAAGGGTTTCCACCAAAAATTGAGCCGTTTTTTTTCCGAGCCCATTTTAGACCAATAGCCGTGGAATATACACTTCGATTTTTGCCAATTTTGACAATTTTTGGGAAGTAACCAAATGTTCTCAAATCTTTACCGTAGACGGACTTAGATTGGCTCTATTGGATTTGAAGACTTGTTCCTTTGTTGAGGAAGTTCTCTGAATCCTTTCGGCACACGTCGCCCATTGAGGCTCACGTGTGATTTTTGCTGATTTTGACAATTTTTTGGAAGTAACCAAATGTTCTCAAATCTTTTACCATAGACGGACTTAGACATTTAGACTGGCTCTATTAGATTTGAAGACTTGTTCTTCTATTGAGGAAGTTCTCTGAACCTTTCAGCTCACGTCACCCATTGAGGCTCACGTGTGATTTTTGCCGATTTTTTGGGAACCTATCATAGCTATTTAGTTCTAATATTTCGCTAAACCCCATAATATGACCTCTAGGTGATTCCTTTTTGAGTTGTTTTTCCGGGGTCATTATGGGCAAAACCCGTATATTATATACTTCGAGTTTAGCCTGACCACATTTTTTAATAAACCCAATTTTCTGAAAACTTTACAATGGTCAGCCTTTGAGTACCCTTATTTGCTATGAGGTTTGATTCCTTTGTTAGAAAATTTCTCCACGCCTCTTCGTCACACGTCACCGGTTGACCTTAGAGTGTGGTTTTTGCCAATATATGGATTTGCCATGGGTTTTTCGCTCTACTATTTTGCTGAAACTCATAATATGACTCATAGGGGCTTCTACATAAAAATTTGAATTGTTCTTGTTTTGGACGAGTTTGGGCCAAAAATCGTGGATTATATACTTCGATTTTGTCCAAAATTGACTAATTTTTTGGAAGTAGCCAAATGTTTTCAAAAATTTACTATGGGCGGCCTTAGAGTGACATTGTTGGGTATGAGGGCTGTTTCCTATGTTATGGAAGGTATTTAAGCCACTTTGACACACGTCACATGTTACGGCTAGCGGGTGCTTTTCGCCAAATTGGAACCTACCATAGTTTTTTGGCTTTAATATTTTGCTAAAATCCATAATATTTACCTCTAGGTGCTTCCTCTAAAGTTTGGGTGGTTTTTATTCTGGGGCCATTTTCGGCCAAAAACCATAGAGTATACTTTTTATCTCAAGCCTGTTGTACTTTTATTCTATACGGAGTATTTGATATGATATTTTATTAAAACGAAAAATATATAGGTTTTCTTTATGCCATGGTGTTGTCCTTTAAGAGCAAAGTACAAAGAGGTTCTTAACATCCAAAATCCAGAACTTGGTTAAGGTTAACTAAAAAACTTGTAGTATATATAGCAGCATACGTTTTGTTTTGTCCATGCACTTACAATTGTATATGACTTTTGTGAATGCACTAAAAATAAAGTAGTTCAATTTTATACAAAAAATGTATTGAATAATATATCCCACTAAGGGCTTGTTTGGTTACAAGGGTGTAAAGTGTAATGTAATCACAACTACCACCCATTTAGCCCGAAAGTAGGAGTTAAGGGGGATCGGGTGTAATAGTTAATTTATCATGACAATGTAATGAGATCTCCATCGAGATCAAGGTAATCATCCTTGTAAACTAAAACTCACGTAATTGTCATACATCATTAAATGTAATTCAACTACTCCCCCCCCCCCCCTTGTGAGTCATCATTCTATCTCTCATCTTTCACATTTTTGTACTAATTTTATTCCATTCCATTACATTGTATAATTTCAATGGTGGTTAGTGATTACTTCCAACCAAACGAACCTAAGTAATTATTTATGCACTAAATAGCACAAGTATCTGTGCATTTGGAAAATGGACCACATCATGCGCCATACTTATGGAACATATGAATTACTAGCTTCATTATTAGAGTCAATCTTTTTCATCTTTGAAATTGTTAGCCAATAGTAAACTGACAAGTGTCCAAGTCGCAAGGCTTTAACCCACTTTCATATAGACATGTATAAGGTATAAGATATACGATAGTACTAGATCAGATAAAACCATGCAATCTGTGAAAGGACACTACTCCAAAAGTCGCCAAAGCACAGAACCATCACACACTAGTGCTGACTGCTCAAACTAAAGTCATGGCCTACGACAAGACCTGAAAGAGCAATGAGAGTAACCCATATCCATGGTGCACAAATACATAATGATAACATAAGCATGGTAAGACTGGTAATCACTGACCTTCCCCTTCGACGAACCTCTCATACTCTGAGAGTCCACCACCACATGAGCACAAGTCAAAATAGTACCATCCGAATCAATAATAGTTCCAGAACCAATACTATTTCCCATTGTCAAGCCATAAATAGCTGCAGCCAACAAACAGATTAAGAGATCAATGCACAAGGTGGAACTCTCAGATAAACATGCAAGAGCCAAAAATATACCCTGTGGCACAGACAGATTGACAACAGCCGGGCCAACCTTGGCAGCTGCATTGGCTATGGTGTCTCTAGTCAAATAGCGTGAAGAATCAGCGGTGCTATCGGCAGAGGCATGACTGTCTGTATCAGTAGATGGACTAGGTGCAACTCTATAGGAATTCAGAGCATATGGATTACTTCCTACATCTGCAGGAGTGCAGTGACGTTAAAATTCAGTGATGCAACGACATTCAAAAAAAAAAAAAAAAAAAAAAAAAAAAAAAAACTTGAAATCAAGAAACATCCAGCTGTGGTTATTACTTGAAGAAGCAGGCCCCAGGGAAAAAAGTGGAACTCTCCACGGCAGTGAAGGTAAGTCACCTGTAGCTGGTAATCTTGGAATTGATAACGAAACATGCAATCCTGCAACCCGAAGATTTTGTCATAATCAAGCTCTCAACAGGGAGTCCAGATGAATACTCTAATAAGAGAAATAAATACAGGTATCATTGCAAGATTTGCAACTCAAATCATTTTCATTATTGAGATATGCCTAAGAGGATGCAACAAGCATCGGGTCATCCTGACTTAACAACAGCTATCGCCTATAACATCCACGAAAAGGTTTACTACTCAAGTCAAAGCTAACAACTAAACCAAGATTTTCACATATACAGCGAGAATATGTTTCTAGTCTGACATCCTAAATTGCCATATATTCAATTCGATTCCTAGGCTCTATGCAAGCAAACTCATGCATTTTTTACAAAAACGGGTTTTGTGTTTGCTGTATTCGATTTCAATGTCATCAAAGATGGAATAAAGCAAAATCTTTCACAAAACAAGTATGTGCATCTTGAATTGTCAGCGAGATTATGTTTCTAGTCCGACATCCTAAATTGCCATATATTCAATTCAATTGCTAGGCCCTAAGACTGCAAGCAATCTCATGCTTTTCTTACAAATACGGGTTTGTGTTTGCTGACAATGTAATGAAAGATGGAATGAAACAAAATCCCTCACAAAACAGCACGCGCTTCTTGCATTCCCAATTATCACTCCGTTACTTATTCTCGACTTAATTTTCATTATGGATTATCCGGAAACAGACCTTTTGTGTTTGCAAACATAGTGATTGCATTACTAATTTACTACTAGGGTTAATTTACTAATTTACTACTAGGGTCCGTTCCAACTTCCAAGACCAATATCGACATCGAAAATTGCTAGTACGAGCTCAATTATGACCAATGGGTACATGAATTTAGGATAATAAGAGGTACTTAAACTAATTATAAGTATGAAAATAAGAATATCAATCAAAAACTCATGGAAATTCATAATAAAATTATTTTTAAAAACCGCGAAAAAAAGCGAAAACTCAACTGAAATCTGGGTTAGAAGCAGAATTGGCGTACAGCGCTCCAGAACCAACTGCAGCAGCTGCCAACGCACGAAGTAAAGATGGATTCTTGCCGAAAATTGGCGATTTTTTCTGCAAAATTGATCAAATTATCAGCAAAAAATAGAAGGGGAAATAATTCAATTATATTGAATTTTGCGCACAATTTCAGGTTAGAAAGAAAGAAAAACGGTAGAGTTCATTACAAGTAAGTGTCTGATTGAAGCCATGTTGTCACAAGAATTAGGGAAATTCTCCGCTAAAACCCTGACTTAAACCCAGAAACTTCTGTTTCTTATTTCTTCTGGTAAAAGAGTAAAAATGTGGAAGGTGGGGGAGAGAATCTTAATTGACTTGGAGAAGACGAAAACACCCCTTAGTAAGGCCTCCCAGCCGAATCACGAGTACTAGTGAGTAGTGACTTGCGACCTTGCGCAAACGGAGGACACCTCTTTAAGTGTAACGTAGCGTGTGCGTCTCCAATATATGAGTTACAAGGCTAGCAAATGGACCCGTATCAGGTATTCTTTGATTTCGTGGTATCCTGTTTTACATTACACTTGATCATGTCAATGGCTACGCCATTTTGATGATTCACCAACTCTTTTTTGCTGTATAGATATCCACCGTACCCTAACTACCCTAGACTGGTAAATTAGATCATATTTTTTGACAAGCTTGATAGTTCTAACTTCCAAGGATCATGCGCAATAATTTAGAAGGAATAATTGCTTCAAGGTTCTATTTTGTTTTCTTTGGTTAATTTGATTTTAAGTGCATTGATAGTTACATTCACATGTCATTATGTCAATATGAACTTATGAAATATGAACAGTGCTTAAATTATAATTTTTGATCATTCAAGATATAGAGAATACCTCTCATATTCTAACCAAGAAACAATAACGTCAAATAAAGCAAAACTTTGTAACCCCAACACAAATTAATCCATGCCAAAATATTGATGACATATACTACTAATTCCTCACAAGTCATAACCATGTGTTTCTTAAACATTCCCAATCGATTCAACTTCAATATCAAAACAAAGTTTTCAATGACAATTGAAGAATCAAAATTGCACGATTCAAGATAGATCAGATTAAAGTTGTAAAATCGCAAGACATAAAAAAAATTAGGATAAATTTGCAAGAAAAGTTTCAAAGGATGAAAAAAGATAAAGAAAAATGTGCGAATGACATAAAACTAGAACGTAATAATATTTCACATTAGATAAAACCAAATCTATCGATTTGTCAAACAAACAATCGACGAACCCTAATCATAATTAACATCAAACTTAAATAGTAAAAACAACCAAAATATTACCCCTAATTAAAACATTCTTAAGAACATAATCCTCCCCAAATTAAAAGATTTACAACCATTAAATCCTTTTTCCATCCTAAACCATAAAAACCTAGCGAACATTTCATCAAGCAGCCTTCTTAGGAGATTTCGACGCAGTCGACCCTTGCGATTCCTTCTTCGCCGCCGAAGACGACTCCTTCCTCACCGGCAGAAGCACCGAATGAATATTCGGCAGAACACCGCCGTGCGCAATCGTAACCCCTTGCAGAAGCTTCCCTAGTTCATCATCATTCCGTATCGCCAACAGCACGTGCCGAGGGATGATCCTCGTCTTCTTGTTGTCACGTGCCGCATTCCCCGCCAATTCTAGCACCTTCATTTCACATCATATTCAAAACAACTCATCAAAAAAAAAATCACAGAATTATGTCAATTAGATATTTACGTCATTTCGTAATGTTTTACTTTTTTTTCTTATGTAAATGTCGTATGACGATTATTATATGAATAAAAAATTCCGAAATGTTACAATTTTTTTTGTGTTTGTGTAAATGTTATATGGCGATTATATTAATGAAATTTGCGTTTGCGTAAAATAAAATATAAAAAATGAGCGGAATTACGATAAAAGATTGAATTATGGTGGTAGTACCTCGGCGGCGAGATATTCTAGGACGGCGGCGAGGTAAATAGGGGCGCCGGAGCCGACACGCTGAGCGTAACGGCCTTTCTTGAGGTAACGAGCGACGCGGCCGACGGGGAATTGGAGGCCGGCTTTGACGGATTGACGGACGGCTTTCTTGCGGTCGCCGCCGCCGTGAGTGCGGCCGCGGCCGGAGGAGGGTTTGCCTGAATCCATTTTTGTAGGATCGGAGGAGAGAGAGAGAGAGAGATTGGAGGAAGTGTGATGGAGAAGTTTTGAAATGATGGGAGTTTTTTTTGACGTGGGAAGTGGGAGAGTATGGGGTGAGGGGTATTTATAGGTGGGGTAGGGGAGGGAATGGGGATCGTGGGATTTGTTGATCTGACGGTTGAGATTGGTGACACGATGGCGATCCGTGTGAGAGAGGTTTGGCCAATGGGATTTGGTAGGGTGAAAATGGGTAGAATGGTTTTGGCGGGAGGATTGTTGGTGTGTGTGGTAATTGAGACTAGGGGTAAAAATTCAAAAAATTTGGGAATTTTTACTGTAGTTTTGAATTTGCTTGTGATTCGAAGTTATGCTATAGTTTAACTTTCAAAACTGAAAAGTTTCAAAATGAAAAAGTTTAACTTTATTGTTGTTTGAGATGGGAAAACAATCGATATATACAGTTTAAACTCGTAAATAGATGTGTGGATATAAGAGTAGTATAAGATGGAATCTACGAGAATACGACACTAATTGTTTCCCTTGTAAACAACGTGAAAATTGATTTAATTTTCGAACACTTACTTTTTTTTGTCAATGAGGTGATCGAATTGATGAATATATGAGAATTGATACGTCGTGCATTGTTACAACATAATTGTCATGCAAGCTAGAAGAAGTATTGAAGACTACTAATACTATACATTACTTCGATGCGTGGTGCCAATTCAAATTTATCTGAATTACTACATTATTAGAGAGTTCTTAACCGATCATTAATCTACTAGACTGAAAGGTGATTGTATAACAAAATAATGAAAAATGAATGAAAAGAGATAAAAAAAAAACATAAGGTTTAATTTGTACCAAGTTGAAAGATACGTGTAACTGGTCCAACTTGCACAAATGGTTTGTTACACCATATTAGAAATGAAAGTCTAACAATATATACCCCCACTTGACCACAAAGATGAATAAAGATATCGCATAAGAACCAACAAACTAAGTGGTTGGATGTTCATCTCATGACTATAAAGGTAAAACGCTAAAGTTGCTCAAATAATGGTAAATATGTCCTTAATTATTGATGGGCATTGGGCAATATGCGTAACACAATAATGTGAATCCTAAAAACAACTGTGATATGTCCCAACAAACTTTGGAAGTTAAAATTTGTCTAGCCTTACCCTTTTAATTAAAAATTTCTAGAATAAAGGCAATACATGGAGTTGCAGATCGATCCATCAGTAAACTCATTATATAATGTCAATCAAGACATAATTAATAACCAACACAACGTTATACTAAGATTAATCAAGACAACACAGCCGTAAGATCAACATTGTTAGGAAAAGAGCTCAAAATTAAGAGTTGCATTTTTCTAAGAGCAGCAGCAAACTCTAATTCATCATCCAAAGCCTTCCTAGCACCAATAACAGCCTCCTCTAGCTCTTTGTGGCTCATGTAGTAGGCCGAAATTTGCGTGACGAGCCTATCATGCCTCTCTTGGAACCTCACCACCCTCTCCTCGGCTTGCTCTAACGCCTCATTGATAAGTTTCAATTTCTCTTCTGCATTTTGCTTCGATTGTCGCCTGTTCAACGTTGGTAAACAGCATATGAGCGTGGATGAGAGGCCTATAATCGCGAAAATTATGCGGCCATACGAATCCATACAATGAGACAAGCATGTATTCGTGCTATAATTTTCTCTTAGGTGGTATTTTTATTGTGCTTTGATTTTTAGATGGGCAAAGAACATGAAATGATTCCATGCTTTCGCGATGGGGAACGTAACGTAGGGAGTGTTTGTGGACTTCAAGGTCAGACTTCACGGTGAAGATTCATGGAAATTGGATAAAAAGAAGAAAGCCAAAAAGATGCGCATCCGGGGAATCGAACCCCGGTCAGTACCGTGGGAGGGTACTATGATACCACTACACTAGATGCGCTTTGTTGTTTTGTTTTGCTTTCGTAACTTAAATAACAATATTAAATTTTGCAACTAGTATACGACAAATTGCATGCATGAAAGACAATAATATATAACATTCACATAGGGTGCCATAGTGATTACCTTTCGAATGAGTGTCCCTTATTCTTAACTCGAATGTCAAAACTTGTCGCCCAAAATGCAAAAAACCTAAAGAAGACGAAGGGCGGCGGGCTGAATGTAGTCATTTAGTGGTGGTGAGGAGTGAGCGCAAGAAGTAGCTAAGATATTGTATAAAAGAACAAGTACGAGAGCTAGTTATTCGAGCCTGTTGCGAAGAAATGAAACTCAATGGTAGCTATTTACCCATGTGACGACTTTGCTTGTCGTTTTCCTGCCAGATGCGGCCTAACATTTATGACAGTCTTGAAATATGCAGCCCTCCACCACATATCACATATGGAGCATCATCTACCATTAAAACAAGCAAAAAAGTTAAACAATGATGATGTCCAACCATTATGCATTAACATAACAATTTTGAGAGGGTGGCAGTGATAATGCCTTGACGCCATAACTGTAAAAGTTGACATGGAAAGGAAAGTCGGGTTTTACAAATTAATGTCTTTTTATTACAAGATACTACGGTTTCGTCTATGAATTGATCATTTAATTCGATATCCACACGTAAGAAACCAACTTTATCCAAACATACTCACTCGATTCAGGATTTGATCCGTACGATCGTGGACAGATATCGAACCGGCGAACCCCAGCCCCTAAGGCCCTAACCATATTACGAGCAGCCCCTATTCCATTCGTGATACTCCCCAGTCCCCACTCCCCGGTCCGTGAAGTCGTCAACAGGCGGGAAACATAAATTCCAACGGATTGCCCCCAAAAAAATAACCCAATTTCACACAACACGACGCCGTTCATCTTCTCCCCTTTCCAGATTCAAGATTACGCGACATTAATAAAATAGGTGAATTTCTTACCCTCTCAACATCACTCAGTTTACAGTTATTATATTTTCTGATGAACTTGCATTCAATTTCATAATGTCATATTTGAGTTTTAATTAATTTTTTGTTACCGTGTTCAATTAAATTTACCTAGGGTTTAATCTAATTACTGTTGGAGTTTGTGTGTTTATTTTTTTTATATTGCATGTAACCCTAAATTGGTTTGTTCCTTGGATGATTTTTTACCGCGGATTTTGTTATTGAATGTATGGATTTTTACTGTGAAATGTTGCGATACCTAGTTGTTTTATGTTTGTGTAATTGGTTTGAGGGTAAAAAAAAGCTGAGATGTGAATGTTTAGGGTAATTTTCATTTGGGTAAAAAGAGAAGAAAATAAATGCTTTGGGTGTTTGGGGGGTCGGAATTTATGGAGGCGAGGCGAGAGAGGAGGCGGAGAGATAGTGCTAGACTGACGGGTCGGAAATTATGGAGGAGAGGTGAGAGAGGAGGCGGGGAGATAGTGATAGATTGATGGAGCGAGTGTAATTTAGAAAGGGATTTCGAGACGTGAGGTAAATGCAGAAGGAAAGGTGTAGGAGCTGATGTCGTTCTAGTGGTTGTTTGAAGTAGGGTTTTACGATTGTTTAACATTTTAACATTGTGTAAAAGAAGCTGAGATGTGATTAGGGTGATTTTTCATTTTAAGAAAAAAAAAAGAAAAGAAGATAAATGCTTGTGGGTGTTTGTAGAAGGAAATTATTGAGGAGAGCAAGAGAGGAGGCGGAGAGATAGTGATAGACTATAAACTGAGTGTGATTTAACAAAGGGGTTTTTAGTAAGGTAAATTGTAGAAGTAGATGGAGGAGCTGATGTTGTTCCCTAGTGGCTGCACGAGGTAGGGTTTTACGTTTTGGTTCAACATTTTGACACAGTGAAAAAAGGCGAGATGTGATAAGGGTAAGTTTTCATTTGACAAAAAAGAAAAGAAAAAAAAAATCGAATGCTTGTGGGTGTTTGTAGTGGGAATTTATGGAGGAGAGGAGGTGGAAAGATGGTGATTAGACTGATGGGTTGAGTCTGATTTAGAAAGGGATTTAGGGAAGTAACGTAAATGGAGAAGTAAAGAACTAGAGATGGAGGAGGTGATGTCGTTGTTGTGGTTGCTAAAGTTAGGGTTTTGTGTGTCGGTTCAACATCTTATCATAGTGAAAAGGTACACCGAACAACTTATGCATTGTTGTAGAAATTAGAGGTTACTCAATGTACAATCACACTTTGCTTCAGAGATTTTGACCATTGATAGCTTTAGGTGTGAAGGACATGATGACTTTGTTTTTGCCGCCTTGTTACTCTCTTGACTGACCTCATGAATCTTATCATCAGTATGGTTATGTTGATCTGCTGTCATCATTCTAATGCATATGACTCATGAATGGGATATATTGTGGGAAAATCTTGGAGTTTTTCATTCCACATGTGGATTCAAATGATCCCTCTCGTGGTTCCTAAAATGGTCTCTGTGTTGTTTATATGCTTCAAAATTGAGTGATGTACTTGTGAGTTGTGTTGGCTCTCCATGGTATTTTTGTTTCTGCTGGTATTGATCTTGTGGTTGGATACAGTATTTGATGCAATGGATTCAAATGGTGCATCTACAAGCCGACTTAAATCTTTGAGGAAAAGGCCCTGTTCTTCTGATACATTTGGAAATATGAGACAGTCTAGCATTCTGGAACTTTTTCAACCCGTAGGTAAATCAAAGAAGAGCCGTACCAGCAATGATGCTGAACCTGAAATGGCAACTGCTAGAACAGAGTCTGTAACACATATAGGGGGACAAGCAGAAGAGGTAAAGCATTGTACTGACGAGGCTTCTGCAACAGGCGGTGCACCCGAGTTATCTGAGGTATCGTGCAGCTTGTATCCACTTCAGAGAGCAGAAGAGGATGTGGAATTAGGATCAGATTGGGATAAGAAAGCTGACAGGTTGTTGCAGAAACATTTTGGGTATTCAGGATTGAAGAGTTTCCAGAAGAAAGCTCTTAGTTCTTGGTTAGCTCATCAAGACTGTCTCATTCTTGCCGCGACAGGGTCTGGTATTTATTAACTACTTTTTATGCGTATCTATCATGTGTATTATAGTGTGTATTGCTTCTGAGGCCAGTGTGTGTTATCTGCAGGCAAATCTTTGTGCTTTCAAGTGCCTGCACTTCTGACAGGGAAGGTGGTGGTTGTAATATCTCCGCTTATAAGTTTGATGCACGACCAGTGCTTGAAGCTTGCAAAACATGGGATATCTGCATGCTTTCTTGGTTCCGGACAACCAGACAACACTGTAGAAAAGAAAGCCATGAACGGCATGTACTCTATCATCTATGTTTGCCCTGAAACTGTGCTAAGGTACATATGTAGCATCATCTGGCATTTTACTAGTGATTTGAAACACCATAGTTCCCTATTGATACACTTTTCTTAAGTGTCATATAGGGGCATTCTATTAGGGTCCGGTGATTAACTTGATGGTCATAACCTGTTTCATGCAGACTAATGCTGCCACTTCAGAGGCTTGCAGAGAATCGCGGAATAGCTTTATTTGCCATTGATGAAGCACACTGTGTTTCAAAGTGGGGCCATGATTTTAGACCAGATTACAGGTTTCTCTTCTCACTAGATTGAAATGTCTTAAAATTATAATCTTCGGTATTTTTTTTTTCTTCTCAACCGCAACTAGCATTTAGCCATTTGGGAATCAGCTAAGTGAAGTGTCCATATCTGTGCCGTGGTTCTTGTTTGACATGAAAAAAATAGGGTCAAGTATGGAAATTTTAACTACTAATTATAAGTCTATTGTGATATTAATTGACACTGAGACCAATGAAGGAGTGGGCTTTTGTGACTGTCCCTAGTTTTTGTAAACAATATTATCTCAGGGCTCTCAACTTCTCAAGGAGTCAAGGCACATTTCCAGCCAATTTTAGTAGCCAGCATTATCAAGATATTGGGAAGCCCCAATTTTCGCCCACATTTTAATATTGCCATCACAAACATTTTAGATAAATGAGTGAAGTACAATGGAAGTGGATGCTTTGATCTTCTATTCAGTGAGCCCTGACATGATGGCAAAGTAATTTATTTGGTAATTACTATTGATACGTCATTAGCAGTATGCAATTTGGCTACTACACTAACCATGGCAGCTATCTTATCCTTTGCTGTTCAGAATTGAAAAGAAATCGCATCCTATTACTTGCTCTTCTTTGTTTGATATTGGTACAGTGGCAGTGGCAGTACTTTTAATTAGGATAACCAGTTTTTTAGCAAGAGATGTTTTATGGCAACAAAATTTATTACTTCCTGAGGAAATTACAAGCGGGTTGGGGGTTCTCACTGTAGAGGCTTATTTGTTATTTAATTTTCCCACAGTTGTCATAATTATTCTCCATTTCATGAGTGTCAATATTTTACAAATTACAACTAAGCTAAACTAGTTGGTTACTAAATGAAGTTTTACTTTTATTTTTAACATTTTCTTGCTTTGTAGGCGATTATCTGTGCTACGAAAAAATTTCACAGCAAGTAGTTCGAAGTTCTTGAAATATGACATTCCTATTATGGCATTGACTGCCACTGCCACTGTCAACGTCAGAGCAGACATTCTGAAGGCACTTAACATGTCGAGAGATGCAAAAACTGTGCTGACAACATTTTTCCGGCCAAATCTTCAATTCTCCGTATGTCATCTCTTTCAAGCGACTATTTCGTAATTACTGTATCTTCATAGTCAATCGTTGATGAGTTCTCCCTGCATACTGGTTTACAGATAAAGAACAGCAGAACTGCTTCTCTTACGTCATATGTTAAGGATTTCCAAGAACTTGTACAAGTATACTCCAGCAAGAGAACAACTTCAGAACAGAGTGACCGTGTTGGGATTATGACTGGAGATATGGGGGATGCTTCTGAATACACCAGTAGCACGACGACTGAGAGCTGTGATTCTGCTCTGTTGGAGGAAGGCGTCGATGATGAAGAGGATGATGATGTGAACTCACACAAGGAATTTGGTTTCAATGCTTCAAAAGAGAAGCAGTTATCAGTCAAGTTTCTGGAAGATGATTATGACGATATTCAGACAGCTAACGACTTCGATGGTATATATGTTCCATATTTATTGCTTTTTCATTTCCAAATCCTTGGCTGAATTCCTTATTTCCCGCTATGTATTATCTTTTACTTTCATCTGATGACTTAAAAACTTACAGTCACTCACCACTTTGTCCTATTGCAGTTTCTTGTGGTGAGTTTCATGCGGAGTCTCTGGTTGATGGGTGTAAGAATATTGAGTCTGTGGAGCTGCCAAAATTTCGTCCAAAAGCTGTTGAAAGGCCTCAAGTAGGTCATGGCATGTTGGAACAAGGACCGACCATCATATATGTTCCAACAAGAAAGCAGACTATATCTGTTGCAAAATACCTCTCTGCAAACGGTGTGAAGGCTGCAGCTTACAATGCAGCGGTACTTGCATCCCTTTTCTTTTCTCCATTATGGGCTTTTTTTATTAACAGTTTCTCCTATGTGAGTTAAGATGTGTTCTATTCTTTTGGCATTAATTCTTCACTGAGCTAATGAGTTTTATTCTTCCTTTAGTTACCAAAGTCACATCTGCGACGGGTCCACAAGGAGTTTCAAGAAAATGCGCTAGATGTTGTTGTCGCAACTATTGCTTTTGGCATGGGCATTGATAAACTTAATGTACGAAGGATTATTCATTATGGCTGGCCTCAGAGCCTGGAAGCGTATTATCAAGAAGCTGGCCGTGCAGGACGGGATGGCAAATTAGCGGATTGTGTTCTGTACGCAAACCTGTCCAAAATGCCAACTCTCCTACCCAGCAAAAGAAGTGAAGAGCAAAAGAAACAGGCATACAAGATGCTATCTGATTGCTTCAGATATGGCATGAATACGTCTATTTGTAGAGCTAAAATACTGGTTGAATACTTTGGAGAGGATTTCCGTGAAGAGAGGTGCATGTCATGTGATGTTTGTAGAAATGGACCTCCGGAATTGCAGAATGTCAAAGAGGAGGCTGATATTTTTCTACAAGTCATTGCTGCTCACTACAAGCAGCAGATCTTTGCAGAAAATTCATATGATGATTTCGGCTGTGATACGAGACAATACAGATCCAGTGAAAAGCCAAATCTGAGGACATTTGTGACAAAGATAAGGGAACAATCTCAAAAGTTTCTAGCGAGAGATCAACTTTGGTGGCAGGGTCTAGCTCGCATATTGCAAGACAAAGGTTTCATTCGAGAGGGAAGTGACATGATTGGTGTTCAGATTAGATGGCCTGAGCTAACTGAACAGGGACTGAGATTTCTGGAATCTTCTACGGAGTCAGATTTTAATGTGTATCCTGAAGCCGACATGCTGTTAGAACCAGCTGAAAAGCCCTTTTCTTCTTTCTCATGGGGAAAGGGCTGGGCAGATCCAGAGATCCGCAGAGAGCGTTTAGGAAAAAAGAGGGCCAGTAGAAAACCACGAAAATCAAGTAAACGGAAATCTAGACGGAAGCCAGATCTTAAAACAGTTCGAGGAAGAATAACAGCTAAGCTGTCAAAGCAGAAACGGTGAACACTTTTCAACTGGTATGTTCTCCATCCTCAATCTTGTTCAGTGTCTGATCTGCAACTCTATTTGCTAGACTTTATGATCAATCCCCAGTGAATCTATATATGTTCAAGTAGATTTGCCTTGTTGTTTTGCTTCTTGTGTTAGGATGCACTGCACCTAGTGCGTACACTAGGGCATAGGAACAAAAACTCAGCTTCAAGTTCAAGCAAATCCCGCAGACCATAAGATACTTGACCGTTTGCATTTATTCGTACTGTCAAACACAGCAACTAGGCTCTGAGAACAATACTTAGCAGTTAGCACACACAGAAGCCAGAACACATCACTTTTTTTTCGAGATTATGCAATAGAGACCCTATCAGGTCTGGTTGTTCAGGTAAGCCATAGCCTATAGATGACTTGACACATTTTGCATTTAAGGGCATCCTTGATGCAGCCTCAATCTTTTCCTTGTCATCAAAGTTGATGTTGTCTTCTAGCTTGTCGTTGTCACTCGTTAAACACTCATATTAATGCCCTAAGAATCACAAAAGATTACAAAGCAAATATTCAACAAACCCAAATTATACCGTAATCTGAAGGTTCAATAAACCGAGGAATGAAGTCTACATACAGCTTGCCTAGAACTGAAACATTATATCCTCTCGTTGCAGAAAATTTTACGCCAGTTAATCTTTTCTTGGATAAGATGAGTACCCTACATGGTCGTATTGCACTTTCATGGCCAGACAAAAGTGCATAAGAAGTCTAGCATTAGAAACAGCAGCTTTCTCTTCAAAGTGGTCAATGTGTGTACTGCTGTGGTGCCGCCCTCTGCTTCAAAATCTTTGCCCCTTTGAAAGTTCTTACTGGACAAGCATGTTGGGCAAGTTAAAGTTCCTGTGTCTGACCTATCTTATCCGCCACTGGATAAAGGAAGAGCTGTGGAATTCTTGCAGCTTATGGACTTGTAACATCATCAATTCATCACCCGAGAAGCAGAGGAAGGGTGTCGTCAACTTCTATCACAAGATGTCTATGGGTGGAAAGGATTTCCGGATGATTGTGTGAAGTTATAGGAAGCCGGAGCCAGCTACTAGCGTTTGCTTTGATATAGGTTCATTCAAGATGGGGAATTGCTCTCATTCAGGGTTTGATAGCTGGCTAAGTTCCCAATTGAGCGGCTATTTTGAATGTCTTGATAGAGTACGGCATTCTGTAATTCATACTAGAGTAATCTATATCGAAATTGTACTACTAATGCATTTGTGCAAAGAGAAGAAATAAGAACATGTTTGGTTCAAGTTTGTCAACCACCCTCGTCCCTCGGTCTTGCACAATAAATTTCCCTAGCTCTAAACCCCCTCCCCCAAAGGGCCAGACCTGATCTTGGCTTGTCGAGCTGAAGTTGCTTGAGCTTGAAAAGATCAAAGCACGAGCCAGCCTCGTGAAGGAAAAGATCAAAGCTTGGTCTAGTATAATTGTAACTTTAACGCCTTCACTGAGGCTGCCCAAAATTTAACTGAACTGCTTACAGACCTGAAGGAAATCTCAGAGCTTTCACAGGTATGTGCACTACTTCTCTAAATCGGCCTATCAGAGCAGAGCAAAAATTGCAGAAACTGTACTGTATCCTGATCGACTGAACTGGTTTGAATAAATCGTCGTGGAAATCAATTAAACTTTTATACATTCAGGTTGTTCTAGAGAACAGAACTGTTAACAAACTAATAAACTAAAGCAACTAATTAGAAGAATTCCTCTGTAATCTTTGTACAATCTACAACTCATCGTAAGAATCTTCATCCTCTTCAGATTCACCAGCAGGCTGACTACCGCCACTCTTCTTGTAAGCCTGTTCGATCACAGGGTTACAAACAACTTCCACCTCTTTCATCTTCTCCTCAAAGTCCTCTTTCTCGGCCATCTGGTTCTCGTCCAGCCACTCGAGGGCGTCCTTCAATGCGGCCTCAATTTTTTCTTGGTCATCAGAGTCGATCTTGTCAGCTAGCTTGTCTTTGTCGCCTACAGTGCTCTTCATGTTGTAGATGTATGACTCTAACTTGTTCCTGGCGTCCACCTTTTCACGAACCCTTTGATCCTCCTCGGCAAATTCCTCTGCCTCTTTCACCATACGATCAATGTCTTCTTGGCTGAGGCGGCCCTTGTCGTTTGTTATGGTTATCTTTTGCTTGTTCTTGGCTGCTTTGTCCTCTGCTGTGACGTGAAGGATACCGTTGGCGTCCACCTCAAAGGTCACCTCAATTTGTGGCACTCCCCTGAAATACAGGAATGATCAACATCAGTAACATAGTTCATCATACAAAAAACACACCAATTTTCGGACATCTTAACAGCAGGTTTCAGACTTTTTAACAGAACTGTCAGTTTTCAGAGTATTTACCTAGGAGCAGGTGGAATGCCAGAGAGCTGGAATCGTCCGAGTTCACGACAGTCCTTAGTCAGGGTTCTTTCACCTTCAAAGACCTTGATGTCAACTGTGCTCTGCTGATCTTGATAAGTTGTGAAGACCTGAGATTTCTTCGTTGGAACAACCGTGTTCCTCGGAATCAGCTTAGTCATTACACCACCAACAGTCTCAATTCCTAAGCTTAGAGGAGCCACATCAAGAAGAACAACCCCTGCAACAAACAACATCATAATCATACATTGTCAGTAAACAGTTAAGAAAACGAGAGCCTTTGAGACACGGGGGTAATAATGATAATAACGATATAACATGTTGTCGTAAAATTACCTGCAGTAGTGTCACCACCTACACCACTAAGGATACCACCCTGAACAGCAGCACCATACGCAACAGCCTCATCAGGGTTAACACCCTTATTAGGCTCCTTACCCTCAAAAAACTCCTTCAACATCTGCTGAACCTTAGGAATCCTCGTACTCCCACCAACGAGCACGATTTCACTAATATCCTTCTTCTTCAGACGCGCGTCTTCAAGAGCCTTCTTGACAGGGCCGAGAGTCTTCTTGAACAAGTCTGCGTTCAGCTCCTCAAATCTTGCCCTCGTCAAGGACTCAGAGAAGTCAATCCCATCAACAAGAGCTTCAATCTCAACTCGAACCTGATGTTGGCTACTCAAAGCCCTCTTAGCCCTCTCACATTCCCTTCTCAACTTTCCGAGTGCCTTCTTATCCTTGCTAACGTCTTTGTTGTACTTCTTCTTCACCAATTTAATGAAATAATCCATAACTCGATGATCGAAATCTTCTCCTCCCAAATGGGTGTCTCCACTCGTAGATAACACCTCAAACACGCCACCATCCAAGGCCAAGACACTCACGTCGAATGTTCCACCACCAAGGTCGTATACTAAGATGTTCTGCTCCTTGTCTCTCTTGTCAAGACCGTAGGCTATTGCCGCCGCGGTTGGCTCGTTGATTATTCGAGCTACGTTTAGGCCGGCAATGGTGCCAGCATCCTTAGTAGCCTGCCTTTGTGCGTCATTGAAATAGGCCGGAACTGTCACCACTGCGTGTGTAATCTTGTGTCCTAGATACGCTTCAGCTGTCTCCTTCATCTTAGTCAAGATCATAGCACTGATTTCCTCAGGGCTGAACACCTTAACCTCGCCGTCTTTGACTTCGACTTGAACGTAAGGCTTGCCATCCTTGTTGACAACCTTATAGGGTAACATCTTGATGAATTTCTGAACTTCAGGGTCGTCATACCTATATCAACATTATTATGCGTCAAACATAAGTTACCACAGTACTGTGAAATTCTGTTTTTACCGTTAACCAAGGTTATGCAATAAGGCCACTATCTACTAACATGTTAAAATCTTTGTTAGGCTTACGCATGTTCGCGAATGAGATAGATTATAAAGTTCAGAGAGGTTTCATCGTAAAATAAACAAGCATTGTAATAATTAACCAGTAACCACACATAATGTCAAGAAAATCGCGTTAATACAACCGATTGTATCATGATTAATCCATGACTTACACTTACTTTCGGTCAGTAAACTCTACTCAACATGTTAAAATCTTTGTTATACTTATGCATGTTCGTGAATGAGATAGATTATAATTTATAAAGTTCGAAGATAATTCATTAATGTAAAAAACACGAGCATTGTAATTAACCACGCACACATATAATGTCAAGAAATCGCGCTATATAGTAACAGATTATATACTGATGATCGAATCGATGACTTACTTTCGGCCAATGAGACGCTTGACGTCGAAAATAGTCCGTTCAGGGTTCAGAGACGCTTGATTTTTTGCGGCTTCTCCTATCAGCCTCTCAGTGTCGCTAAAGGCGACATAGGAAGGCGTGATCCGATTACCTTGATCTGTAGGAATAATCTCGACGACATCTCCCTTCAACACTCCTACACATGAATAAGTTGTTCCAAGGTCTATACCAATCACTGTCCCCTGAATTTTTGGTTGTTCTGCTGTTGCTGCCAATGTTACTGGTAGCATCAACTCTGCATATATAACATCACAACAAATTAGCAAAACAATCTTAAGTACTCATGCTACTGAGTACTGACTCGATCTTCTTTTCGTAAATTAGTAATTAAGTACACTTCGATAATTTTAAGAAGATTGAAACTCGAGATTATTCTATGATACGTGAATACAAACCAATTTTTTTTGACAATGTGATCAAATTCTTTTAATTAGTTTAATTTATGAATTTACGGAAAAAGTCACATACTCCGTATATCATTTGATCTTTCTCTATTACATGAACTAACTAGCTAGCTAAAGATACACAAAGACAGTACAGTTTTAAAACTCATTCACTAGAGTTATATTATAACTAGACAAGTTACGAAGATAATTTACATGCAAGATTATCAACAAAATTTCGCAAATTCGACAACAAAATACTAGTACGATCGAACAAATAACAATGACGTAAAAGGAGAAGAGTAGAGGATTACTAACCTGAACAAAAGAGAATGAGAAAATACAACGCTAAATTTCTTACGTTAAAACCCATGATTGCTTTTCTTTTTTTTCTTCGTATCAGATTTTTTCGAGAAGACACAATTGTGTGCTCGTACGAATTTAAGATTTTATGTACGTGGTTGGAGGTTATTTATAGTAATCGTAAAAGTTTTTTATTTTTCTGAAGGGACTCGTAAAAGTTTTGTGCATGCTAGAGTATTCTGACCAATAAACAAAAAGCTTTTAGGAGTGTTTGATCATCCAACCAATGAGGGTCTGCCACGTAGTTGGTTGATGACGGAACTTGAGAAAGCAAGAAGCGTCCAGAGTATACTTTGTCTTCGGAGTTCTTGATACTTCCTATAATTAGGAAAGGAAAAAAAAGGTTGAATTTGATGGGTGTTGTTAATTAGATTCAAAATAGAAAAGGTACATTAATTTTCAGAAAGAGGAAAGAAATTTTGACCTCGAAAAAAAAAATTCCGTTTCCTAGTCTAAAAAGATGTAAAGATGTAGTACTCGTGATAATTAAATTGTAATAGGTCATTTTCTCACTTGTATAGGTAGTAATATGTTTTGTTTTGATCGAAACATTGTTCAATGTTAATTCAATCTTTAATTTTGTGAATAATTAGATCATCGTACAAATTCTTAAAATTTGCATACAATTGAAAGGATGTTGTGCAAAAAGAATCATTTATATGTACTTTCAGTTTCAGAAAAATATGATTTCGATAATTATTAAGCGTGAAAGAGGTTATGATACGAGTACATGCAATGACAATAAGGAACCATTAAAAAAATCGTGCTCAATCCGAACAATTTGTGTTTTTCAAAGAAAAAATTTCGAAAATGCGACCCCCCGTAGGTATTGAACCTAGCCGAGTTCAAAGGGGAGCAACACTAATTCGAGATACTAGCACAATTCACATTCACTGACAAGACACCATTGTTCCGTTTTCACGAGAAATCGAGTAGTAGACAGTTGTCATTACTTGGCGAAATTAACAACAAAATACCTTGAAACGCCCACATGCCTCACAGCTCACGGCCCAAATATCGTTTTAACTAAATTTACGACTCCAATATGCGGGAAAAATTCAAATCAAACATTGTAATTTATTGTTCGCTTTCTGTATAGTGTCCGTTCAAAATCTGTCCTCAATAACTCACGCATTTGCCAGAAGCTCACACGGCAAAACCCCTTTGTTCAAACTCAAAAAACAATCCAATCAAATTAAAAATCATAAAAGTTCAATAAAATCCAGCAAAAACGATGAATTCAGAAGCAAAAATAGGGAAGGAATCAATAGAAATAGTATATCAAATGTCAAACATTCTAAAAACTGGGCTTGATCGTCACACTTTATCTCTCCTCATCTCACTCTGTGACCTGGGTTTCAACCCTGAATCTCTTGCTGCTCTTCTTACAGAATTCTCCACATCTTGTGCTACAAGTTTCTAACTTTTGTAAGTTTTTTGAGGTGGGTTTTTTCTGGGTTCTCTTAAAACGCTGTTTTTTTTTCTTTCTGGGTTTTGGATTTTTTTGAGTTATGAGTTCATATTTTGCCTTTGTTTGTAGTGTAAATGAATGATATAAAGTTTGAATTTTGATGGGTATTTGTTTGAAAATTGGGATTATTTGATATAATGTAATGCAATTGATTGTATTTTGAGTTTGTTATTGGCTTTGTTTGCCGTTTTTAATCAATGAAATCATGAATTGTTGCCCTCAATTTTGATCAGTTTTCGTCTTGTTTGGTATGTGTATTTGTTATGACCTATGCGAGACGGTTACATATGACGATTCGTGTTAGCGGACCCCAAAGTAAGGCTTGGTTGTTGTTGGTATGTGCATTTGAATTTTGTAAAAAGATTGGTTCTTGATGCATCAATAAACATGTTCTAATTGTGTTGGTTTTCGTTTGGGCCGCTGTATGATGAGAAAATGGGGCTGAATTCTGAATATTCAGGAATGGTTACCCAAACTAGTGTAGGTTATGCAAGAAGTAGTGTTATTGTATGCAAATTTTACCTCGTGTTGGACCGTCTTGGAAATGTTCTTAGTCATAGTATTGCTTAGTTTAATTTACTTCAGAATGTATTGTGTAGGATGCATTCGAGATTAGATGGCTTCTCGTTCGTAATAACATTGTAGCTGCTTGGATTTTGGGATGCTTCAAGGAAGAGCGAATTGGATTTAGGGCTTTCTGGTGCTGGCCCTGGGAGGTGCCTTAATGCATAAGTCACTGTATGTAGTTTTGCAAGATTCGTTATTTATCTTTCACGAATTGCTCACTTGATGAAACATTGGAGCTGTATGGTAATCTGGAATTCATTGCAGTGAATTGGTAATGAGTGATGACTTCGATATTATAGGCAGTTTTATTGTATAATAGTTAACAAGTGATAGCTGAATCTTGTATGGTTGGTGTGAAAATCAGTTACGGAGACCAAGTTACTTGGCTTTTCTCTCGGGCTTGCCGATGACCCCTAATAGGTATGGGAGCTTTTGTTTACATTTTATAGGTTTATTCAAGGAGTTGGAAAAGGAGAAATTTGAGTTGGAAATAGAATTTAATAGGTTTATACAAGGTGTTGGAAATAGGCTAGGTGACTCAGATGCCTGATAATCGGGCAAAGAGCAGAAAGACACTGGAGTAGTCGGGTTTTGTTCTTTACATTTAGGGCCGCAAACCTGTTGGGCTGACTTCCTTGTCTAGAAACAAATAAGAAGGGAAACAAAGAAACTTGTGCTGAGAGCGTGCTGTATACAGTTCCAAACATTTTGATTAAACCAGCTGCCTAGTGTACTCACGGGAGTGTTAGTTATTGATGGCAATACACAATCAGCTGAAATTAGAATTTCATACATGTCTACATACTGCACACCCCTAGAATACAATTGCAAAGTCTATCAACCATCAAACAAGCACACATTGATAATCCATTTACCGGAATGGAGCCAGAGGGTTTGGACTTCTAGGGGTTTTAAGGGCTTTCAGCTCTCTGCATACTTGGTCTAGCATCCCAAGGAAGTCCCTTACAACTACAAAGATACGAAGGGGGTTGACTTCCTCTTTGCTCACATCGCCGTGATAGTATTCTGTGATTTGTCTTACACTTTGGAGAACCAAATTTTCTGCATTTTGCAACTCCTTCAAATTGCACTCAGCATGACTCAAGAAGGTCTTCATGACGTGGACAAAATTGTCATTTGCTGCGTGTAAATCTTTGTTTACCAATCGCTGCAACTTTGACATTCCGTCTGATAAATTTGTAACAGATGTTGCTAAAACATCCAAGTCTATCGCCGCTGTTCTTTTCACATTGTGAAGTTCGGTGCTTAGACCTGACACCAGGTCTAGACCCATTCTTCTGTAGTCATCTTCTTTTTCCTCCAGTGTTCCACTTTTGCTGCTTCGATCTATCTGACCCATGATACTGTCTGACATGCGGATTCCCTCTGCTCGTACTATTTCTTGGACGACAAAGTGGAGCAAAGTCGTTTTCCCATCCGTACCTTTCACGTCAGCAAGCTTAAGAAGGGCGTCAAGTTTGAATGCCTTTGCACCCCCTCTGATCGTTCCAACATTCATTCTATTTCCTGTTTTTAGCACAGCTTCTAGTAATTTTAAGAAAAGCCTGCTTGATCTCAATTCCTGGCAGGATTCCTGTCAAAAAATAAATAAATAAGAATGCTGAATGACAGTTGCTGATTTATTTTAACAGCAATAGGATTTGTATGTAAACCTTACCTCCAGCATTGCGAATGAATTCCTCAAGTGTACTACCTCGTCATCAAAAGTGGCTTTATATAACATTGCTTCAACCCTCTCAAAGGCATATGGTATTTTCAGCAATTCTTTAACAAGCTTTTCTGCCGAGCCGAGTTCATCGATCTCTCCCTTATAATTGGACAGCTTTGCCTCTTCTTCTTTTGTTGGTTCCATCTTTATCAGGGCCTCAAGTTGTTGGGTGCATAAACCATCCCCTGCTTTTAGAACACTGGACTCTGTCAATATCTGGTAGCTATACATCTGCCAAAGAGCAATGCTTACTTTACTCAATTCTGTCTAGTTTCTATCACCACGTTAAGTTGCCATAGTTGTTTCTGATATGTTTTGATTAGTAAATTTTGACCCTAGCGGCTGTCAATTATCATCACCTATTCCGTTGACTAAGCTGTTTTTTTTCCAATGTATCGAGATTAATTGGAACTGTATATATGTGTACATGAACCATAATAATGCATCACAACTGTTAGGAATTTAGATGTACCTTGTACTAGAGCCTCACAAACCCTTTCCGCTGTCACATTGAGAGCTTTGGAGAGTATGGTTATGTTCTGAAGTCTCTTAGGCTCAAGGACATGCTTGTTAGGAGAAGGACTTTTACTCTTTCCTTCTTCATTAGTAAATGCAGTCTTCAGGCTGTAGCCAAATAATGATTCTATTGTCTCCTCATCCAACCTGGAGAAATCCGTATAAGATATGGACCTGAGGTAAGAAAAATGAGAATATTTTGGAAAATTATATGTTAGTTTGGTACTTACTCAAAAGAGCTACAACGTAGCTGATCCCACACCATGGATCGATCTGGTGTAGCCCTTACTTTATCCCAGTGGAGTGGTTTCAGTTTTGGCAGTGGATTACCATCTTTCCCCATTGGTGTAAATGTAGATGGTTGGCCTGGTGGAGGTGGTGGGCCTTTAATTGAGTTCCCGTTGCTGTTAAGGTATGGTGCCGGTGGCGGTGGCGGACATGGTGGAGGTGGAATGGCTGATTGACCACCTTGGACTTTTGGGGTTAATGGAGAAGAACATACCCCGCTTCCTCCTGCCTCCTTTGATCCTGATGGTGGATCATAATTTTGAGGAGATGAATCGTGGAGGATCTTCAAAGTTTGAGGAGTCTTGTGTGACAGCTGAGTGAAAGAAGAACTTTTTGAAGGAGCACCACGAGGAAGCGGTGGAGGAGGAGGAGGTGGTGGTGGTGGAGGTGGAAGTGGTGATGATGGTGTTTGTGAGTTGTCATGTAAGAAATTTGGAGCATCTCTAAAGCTACCAATTTGCTCTGTTTGGTTGAAATGAGGTGGAGTTGAAGGCACACTGTGTAGTGAACTAGGTGATCTGTTTGACTGATTTGGAGAAAATATGTCTGCAGGATCACTACCAAGTGAAACATTTGATAGCCGATGATTACTAGACGTATGCGAATCACGGAATGAATGAAAGGATTCGTCTTCTGACGAATGAGGATCAACGGCAACAACCTTACCATCGGTTGAATAGCTTTGATTATCAGAGTCGTATTTACTTGATTGTGCATACTCATGAACAGAAATGATGTCCTCTTTCAGGCCTTCATGTCCTGAATTGTTTATGTTGTGTGATGCAGTAGTAATACCTCCAACTGATGGTTTGTCTAAACTGTTACAAGCTCCCCTGAGACACACTTCTGGTTCTAAAGCTGTAGTTAATGTGTTCAGGTAAAACATGTCAATGCTACTAGTGCCATGGCTTACCTTGCTTGCCAAAGTTTGTGCTGTCACACTCTTTGATCTTTGTCCTTTACCACCTTCGTCACTAAACACAGAAGCTGTTCCCACATCGATCTTCTTACGTTGATTCAACCTCCTGCTAATGAAGAACACCCCCAGAGCTAAAATGGTCAATAGCACTACAGCAGATGAAAGGACTGCTATAATGATAATTTTCCTCTTGCTATCATCCTTGTGCTGAAAATGATACTTGTGAATTGGGAGCATTGGCCGAGGACGGGGTGATCGATGGTGCTTGTGCAAATGGACAGCCTGTGCTGAACCTGGGACCGGAACTGGCGCTGAAGCTCGGGTTTCTGTCGGTGAAGGAGCTGGTGCAGGAGACCCATATTCCCAACCTCCACTGTATGGTCCTGTTTTCTTGTGAAGGGTTCTTAGTCCAAGCAAAACCCTGAACTTCTCGAACACTAAAGTTGCTGACTTTTCGGTCTCATCCTCTCCAGAAACTGCTGTGATCATGGCTTCCCTTTTCTCCTCCCATGAAGCATAAACTTTTAAAATGCTCACATTCTGAATTGTGATGATAATGATGAAAACCAGCATCATTATAACCACATTGAGAAAAACCTTCTTATTTGTGTTTCCCATTTTGTCTGAAATACCAGTAGAGATGAAATGAAAAACCCACTGTTTTTTTTTTTCTGCCTAAGAGGATTGG